>JBCFYV010002521.1:0-37455 GCA_039000515.1 Timema cristinae
TTTTAAATTGGGGGCTCAACAAACTGGGCAAGAGTAATATTTTCCAAATCTTCTTGTCGGCGTTCATATTTGTCAAACCAATTTTCTTTCCAAATATTTAGTTGAATCTTCTCCTACGCCTATCGCGTCTAATTATTTTTGTGTTTTTCTTATACGTTGAAGATCACATGGCCACATAGTAGGAATAGTGGTGACAAACAGTAGAACACTTGACATCGGTTCTCGCAAGAGATACCAAGCCACCTCTTGACTTGTTATCTCAACACTATTGAGCATATTTACACCTATTTTCCTTGTAATTTCAACGACATCAAACTCTGGATGTTCATTCATTAGTTTCAATAATCAATCGCTGAAGATGACTAATGCCTTGTTAGTTTTATTGACATACTCTGCGACATAACTAGCACATGAATATTCTTCGGTAATGAATTGGATATCCATATTGGATTTAACAATGTTAAATATAAAGGGGTTTAACGGATTTATGCCATTTTTCAATGGTTGACGCTTGACAAAAAACTCGTGGCCTCTTAATTCCAGCTCGAAGTATATTTGTGATAATCATCATCTGAATTAATATTGTTATCTTATAAAAAGAATCAATATTATGATATTCATTATTTTCCAAATTAATTCTGATATCTTTGTAACGTTTAGCATAATTCTTGAAACCAGGTCCTCTTTCTGCATTGGTAAATAAAATTGTAGTAGATCGACAAGGCATAAAAGGTGCTTCAAATCTGCAATGCTGAGGTTGATTCGCACTATTTTCTTATAGCATTGTGAATGTTGTTTATGTCTTTGTAATTTAATGTTCCTGATGCTTCTAGAGATGAAACAGATATCAAATAATCAATTTAATGCGATAGAATCCAATCTATTTTTATCAAGTGATCCATTGGAGCATTAGCTAGCCACAATAGTATATGTGCATGTGGACTACCACGATGCTGGAACTCAATACGTTTAAAATAATGAACGACATAATATTTCCCAAATGGACTGAATTTGGTGATTGTAAAAGATTCATTAATACATTGACCAATTTGTTAAAATATATAGCACAAGTAACTGCATCCTTATTTACAAGAGTTGTTTTTGAAGTTATACTTCTTTAGGCGCGTTATGAAAAAATGATGAGAGTGAAATTTTAAGATGCGCGCGCATCATTGTAAAAACAAAAGTAACAGGTTGAAGCTAAACCGCTCATTAAGTCTCGAAAAAAAAAAAGCTACCAAAAAATAGAAATTTATAACCTCTGTTAGTCGCGCATGTTGGTACGCTCATAGAGAAATTTTATACTATGTTATTCCTTTCTCTATGGTACGCTCGTCGGCCTCTGATCACTGTTTTCATTATATATAATATTTATCCACATGTTTCTAGTTTCTACATTCACAACACGTGTTTTAGTTTCATACAAGTGCGAATTATATTTTGTGCTAAATAAATTATATTCAGTAGTGATTTAAAATTGAATATTTTGATTAATATTATTTACTATTCGTAATATTAGTGAAAAAAATTGTGCTTATAGACTTTTTCAAGTGCTCCAATATAATTATGGTTAACTATCCGTATGTATTATTTATTGATATAAATTAAAATATTTTTATTTAACATAATTAATACTAAATATTATTAAATAATTATTGTTAAATATTTATTATTGGTTATTTAATATTTACAAATAAAGAAATAAAATTATTTAATGATGGCAAAGAAGTATAACTTCTCACGCGCGTACATAAGTACACACACCCATTTTTTCAAGATAATGAAAAAAGCTCGGCCATTTCTTCTGAAATAGTTTCACCGTTGTGTTTGAATTTGTAGAGCTTTTGAAGCTGATCGTTCCCATCCAATTTCATTGGCACTGACAGTAAAAAATATAGTCAGTTTTCCAAACTGTCTGATCATAGCAAAAATATCTTTTTTGCGATCCATCCAATACATGTTGAATTTGGAATTGATCTTAGAAACGCAGATTGGGTTTCAATGCAATTATGAACGTAACTGATCATCTTCTTTTGTTTCCGAGTAATTTTAGTATCTTTACCAACGTGTTTGAACGCAACTGAGAGAGAATCACGAACTCGCATCCTCATAATCTTCATCGCCATATTTTAAATAAATGATACGGTTGTAACTGCACGACGATCAGATCGTCTTAGCTCACTAGAAGCCATCATGAAAGGGGTTACTTTAACACCATCCCTAAAATTAAGGAACTGACCCAAGTAAATTGCGGGAAAGGAAAGTTCCTCTGCATGTTCATCAAATAATAAACTTTCAGGTACATTGTCTTCACCAAGTGCAATACGTAAGTATTGTTCTTATTCCACAATAATGTCTGCTGTTGAGCCGTAAAACTTTCTTCTATAGGAATATGTTCGCTGAAATCTTCTTGCTGAATTTCATCGTGAATTTGATTATCATTAAAGAATGACTCATCAACTTTAATATCGTACATAGTTTTACAATGGTGACGGAATTAAAAATCTTAGCCAACTTTTAATAGTACGCTTATGAACAATACTTTGTAAGTAGCTAGATCGATGAATTTTCTTACGTTTGATATGTACATTTATACAATAGTCATCATCAATATTCTTGGAAAAGATTTAAACCATATTTTTAAACTGAAACAGGAACATTAATTATTTGACCGAAAATACCGTACTGACCATTAACATGCCTTAATCTTCTGATTTGCATGAAAGGAATAGGAGGTTAAATTAGTCTTTCAGAAACAAGATCTAAAGGTGGTAGATGTTGAGGTACATCTGGATATTTAAAACCATTGAATGTGGACATTAAAGGAATATTCTTCTTGTTTAATGCTTGCACGCATTGTGTTGCAAAGCTTCGTATTTTTCACTGGTATATTAGGTTTATAATTTTTGTTAGAAATTTCCTTATGTTCAGGAGACGGCCTTTTCAAATCATCTTGAAACCACAACCTGTCACATACTGAACATGGATATCCAAAAGGATTGTCTAGAAACTTTTTTTAAATTCCTGATGAGCTCTTTTTAATCGTCGAAAATTACTATACGGCAAAGAAGTTTTCTACGTCTATTTCAATTTGTTCATCAATGGGGTATTAATAAACTGTTCGGAGAATTGGAATGAATGGCTTGTCCGTCTGGTGGAGATAATTCCTGATCCATAATCGCGTCTTGATTTAATGAAACACCCTCTGATCGTGTACAATGTCTTGAGTGGATAAAATATGTACATTCGGGGCATCAGCTAATTGCTGAATAGTTTCTTGCGCTTGAAGCAGTTGGTTTGGCTCCATGTCTGCTAATAAAGTATTTTTTGATGTACGGTGATCATACAGCACAGGAGAATTAGCCATATGCACCTCAGCTTGTACAATTATAGAGTTGCGATTGTCGTGTGTTGAAGTGATAAAAATGAGTCGTGTAAATTATCACCATCATGATCAGCAAAACCAGTACTGGACACCATTGAGACATCTGGTCGATTTGTACTAGCACTGGTGGTAGCTAACTGAAATGATGGTTCAAAAATCCTTATTCGTGAATTTGAAGTTGACGGGATGGATAAAATCTCAGTCACGGATGATTCGTTTAATTGTGAAAGCATTTTTTTTCGCAGCCTACAAGCACGAGTACGTTCTGCTCCTTTTTTTTATTGGTTTTTTTATGACAAGCCTTGCCGAATTTTTGCAGCTTTCTTTCGATTGTAATAGTTTTTACACATTTCCGCATTTGTTTTACCCATCTTGAAAAATGGAATAGAAATTGAATAGTACCATTAATAGTCATCAAATCTAAACTAAAAGAATCTTAGATTGATGAATAGGATTTTATTTTAGAGAATTAGATATTAGAAATTAATAATAAATATTTAAAATTGAAATTTAATAATATATTTTATATAAATAATTATTAAAATAAAATTTAGAAAATAATAAATATATATATGACATAATTTGTACTAAATATTTATAAGATTCTTAATTTTAAATATTTATTATTGATTATTTAATATTTTAAAAGTAAATGAATAAATTTAATAATAAATTCAAAAATTGAATTTAAGTTTATTTTATTTTTTAAATATTTATTATTTTCTTAATTTAATATTCACTTTTCATTTTTATCAAAAAGTTTTCATTAAATTTGTTCATTTATTTTTATAAATATTATTATTTATTCAATTTAATAATAATATTAAAATTAATATTTTAATTTGATGTTCGATTTAAATTTTTATCACAAATTTTTTATTAAATGTTTTATTAATTTTATTTCTTTATTTTGTAAATATTAATTAACCAATAATAAATATTTAACAATAATAATTTAATAATATTTAGTATTAATTATGTTAAATAATAATATTTTAATTTATATCAATAAATAATACATACGGATAGTTAAACCTCAATTATATTGGAGCACTTGAAAAAGTCTATAAGCACAATTTTTTTCACTAATTTTACGAATAGTAAATAATATTAATCAAAATATTCAATTCAAATCACTACTGGGCCTGGATTCACCAAAGGGAGCAAATAGTTGCGCCAGCGCAAGTTTGAAATATGTTCCAAATCCCCATTCACTAAAAGGAGCAGGCGCAATTTGAGAGCAAAGTTGCGCCTTTTACAGTATTTGCCACCACTCAAGAGTAGGCGCAACTATTAAATCATGATTGTCACTTCAATAAATTTTTAAAAGGCGGCATATTATTGTATTGGCTTAAAATATAATTAGTTACATAACTGTACTCCAATTAATAATGAATTAATTAAAATAACAAAACGTATGTCAAGCACAAAATTTGTTTCAATTTAGGGCAGTGGTAACAAAAACAATTACGTACCTTTTATTGTTGGATTTTTACATTCAAACAACGCAATGGCATTTTCTTGCAGCATTACAAAACAAAACTACGAACTGTGTAATCTTCGTCTAGATCCAAAGAGGTTTGTATTCCTCCAAGTCAAAGACATCTCGTCAATAAATATGGCAGTTAGTATAACTTTTAAATAAGTTTTAAAGTTTCTATAAACATTAATGTTTTATTAAAGGAACTTAAACTTTAAACTAATATATAAATAATACAAAAAAAAAATATTTTAATTTATATCAATAAATAATACATACGGATAGTTAACCTCAATTATATTGTAGCACTTGAAAAAGTCTATAAGCACAATTTTTTTCCCTAATATTTACGAATAGTAAATAATTATTAATCAAAATATTCAATTTAAATCACTACCGAATATAATTTATTTTCACATATATAATTCGCACTTGTATGAAACTAAAACACGTGTTGTGAAAGTAGAAAACTAGAAACTTGTGGATAAATATTATATATATGAAAACAGTGATCAGAGGCGACAAGCGTACCAACATGCGCGACTACAGAGGTTCTATTTCTATTTTGTTGGTAGCTTTTTTTTTTCGAGACTTAATGAGCGGTTTAGCTTCAACCTGTTACTTTTGTGTTACAGTGATGCGCGCGCATTTTTAAAATTTCATTCTCATCATTTTTTCATAACGCGCCTAAAGAAGTATAACTTCAATAATTAAATACCTATTAACACTAAGTATCGAGCAAGTTTCCAATCATTCTTCAGGACATGTTAAATTTAAATATGCCATAGCCCCACATACGTAAAGAATGGATAAATAACTTTTAACTGTTTTTAATAGTTCTTTGCATTAAAAAAATATTATTTTGTGGGGTCCAGTAGCCTGTATAGTAATAGTTTTAGTACTATTAGCTAAATTTCATAGTGTGTCAATGCTACAATACATGTACAGGCTCAAGGTTCATTTCGTGACGTCACAATTTGCGTCCAGCCAACCACACACCAATGGATTTGGCAGTAGACTAACGGTGCTCCATGTTCTCACCATACAATTCTTTACTCTAACCTTAATTTAACATGTTATCCCCTTTAATGCGGCTTCGGGGTAACTGGTTTTGTCTAGTCGAAGTTCAGTCTCCAGGTGACATTTGTCTCTAGGAGTCGATCTCGGGTTCCAGTGGGTGGGGGTAAGGAAGGGAGATGGGGAGAAAATTAGGGGGTTCTGGGGTGGCTAGGGTATATCTTGCACCCTTCTTACTATTGATGTGGGTTATTTTCTCCCATACGAATTAGTACTAAGAATTCTCAAAGTGAGTCGATGGGGGATCGGGAAATATTATTTGGGGAGACAATTCTCTCGAGTTTTATCATTGAGTCTCCTCACTTCAAAGTTTGGTCATTTTCTATCACAGTGTTCGTCTTCAAAGGGGAAGGTGGGTCACTTTCTCCCCTACGGATAATAATAAGACTTCTCAAAGTGATTGAGTGGCTGATCGGGAAATATTATTTTGGGGGGTTAACCATTATTTCGAGTTTTAGCATTGATCTCCTCATGCGGAGTGGGGTCACTTTCTCACGCATTGATCCTTCCTATGAGCAGGTGAGTCTTTTTTCTCATAATAATAGCATTTATCAGTGGTGGATCAGGGAAATGTATTTTGGGTGGGGAGGAAGTGGAACGAGGAGGCAAACCAGGAGCTTATAAAAATAGTTACACCATCAATTTGATAAAAATTTATAAATCACTAACATTTTATCATAATATCACTTACGTTTTGTGTGTTACTCGTTTAGCGTTTTACAAAACGTTTCCCAAGAGGTACTGAGAGGAAGCGGAGTACCGTCACTCCCACCTATAACTAACCTATAACTAATTTTGACTAAACTTTTTAATTTTGATAAAGCGTGCTGTTTTCACCTGATGAAATCGGCTATGATATTCACAAGCACTCGAGATTTTTAACGTGATAAAATCTTTACTATAAAGGTTAATACAATAACTTCCTTTTCATATACTTACATACAAAACCTAAATGGTGATTTTTTTTATGTCTCGATTGATGAACATATTTGTCTTATTTTGTAGTGACCGTAGGAAAGAGTGTCACATCCATTATATAAATATAGCGTTTGTCATCTCCGGGAGACAGTTCAAGTGTATTCATAGAGATTACTGTACAATTGATGTGTCTCACTTCTTATTATAGACATATTGGCGTAGTGTAAGATCACCTGCTTTAAACAATTTTTAATAGGCATGTTTAATTTTCTTTTTGAGAGCTGTTATTGACACACCTTACCTACATTTTTCTCCTCATGACTCTCCTTTTGAATGGAGTAAAGCTTCGGTTGAGTCCCACAAACTCTCGAATACACTCTCCGTTCATCTCATCTTTCATTTTACCCAGAGCTTTTTTATTGCACACGCTGTTGTGAAAATGTGTTTCTGTATAGTCTGAAGTGTCGAAGCGGTCTATATTATCCAACATATCCATATACATGTTTTCTGTTTTCAGTTCGTAGCAGAGGGAGTCTGTGTCTGTGAATAAGAGCTTTGCATTTTGTCCATATTTCCTCTTAACATAATTATACTGAAAGTTAAACATGATAACCTTGCTTATATCTAAGATTTCAAAGCCTGCATAGATTAGGCTTAATCAAAAGTAGGCTTATTTTTTGCACTTGAACCCAACTAACTCGTCCGTGAAGATCGTATAAGCCATAAATGCTTCTGAAAAATACGCTTCTTCAGCCTTATTAAATTATTTAGTAATTGAAAATTTACACGATGTCTTTAATTCTCCATCGACTTCCAAATACTTCATTGTTCATGAGTTTGAAAAAGTCCTTTTCATATCAATTTACTGAATTTTTTCGTCGGGATGTATTAAATCAATATATGGCTTAAACCAAGCACTCTGATTGAATGTAGGTCTCGGTGTATCTTTTGAAGCTTCGTACCAAGGAAATATACAGTTTTAAATTACGGTAGTGTACCACATAATTTTGTTTGCTGTTTAGGTTAGGCACTAACTTTTCTGTTTTCCCACGGTTAGAAAGTTCAGCTTGTACTGTATATACTTTGAGAATGGGGCTAACATCTCAGGAGTAACTATGACTTTTTCAGGAGCAAGTGAACAGTCACTATGCTCGTCATGAATTTCTTCCGAATATTCTAGATCTACTTTTAATATATAGCCCACAGGGCTATCATCAGCAACTGAAATTATATTGATTCTGCAATTTCATTCTTGTTAACCAACTAAATCAACTTTGAGAAAGGCAATCAGACATAACAGTCTCATATAAATTATTTAATCCCAGTATGTGATGTACTTCACCTCCTTCCAGGGTTAAAATCCATCATATCATGTGTTGTTTGCTCCAGAATGTCTATTTTAAATAATAGACACTCACACACAAAAAAGTTTTTTTAAATCCTTCTTAAAAACATATAAAGTACTTTATGAATAGTTAACACAATTTTTTCCGATTTTCCAATTTATTTTTAAGATAAACTTTTTTTGTTGACATTGATAGAATTTTATTATTTATTAATATTTTTATCCATATTTATAATATATATAAGAATGATAGCAGTAGCTCGATTGCCTGTCATTCCGGGTTTGACCTACTTTCCTCTGATTGGTCTTTATTTGGTCACGTGCCTCCTCCTGCTTCTTCTGATTGGTGCTATAAATAGCCCCTTCCCCTCACGCCCCCCGACCTCTTTTCCCAAGTGCTGAAACGTCCCCCCCTAAAACCCCCTCCCCTAAAAACACCTCGCCCACGGAACATGTTGGTTCTTGGTGATTAATTATTAATTATTGTTAATCGATTATTGCCAATTATTTAGTGGCTAGGAATGGGAGGGGCGTTGTAGGTTATTTATTAGGGGAATATGCATCCCGCTTAGGCCCGCGCTGGACTAGGGTGTAAACCCTTTTTTTTCTCCTGCAAAAAAATTATCGGTGATGGCGGTAGGCAATGGCAAAATTCCCCCGGAACAAATTTCTCCAGTAGATCTTTGTGAGCTATAATGAATGTATTACCCTGCACTGCACAGCTCCTTTTACTTCCTGGACACGGAAATAGCTGGGAAGGGAATTCCTCCCCCTCCATGTGTTAATGACCCACCCCACTGTAGAAGTCATTAACTTCAAGTTACATTTAAACATCTGGTTTTAACCAAAGGACATGTTGTTAATGGTAGCGAGCCCATTACAGATCATTAACTCCCTCATGGTACTCGACCTCTCGAGTCATCGAATGTAAATTTTAAACATCGGGGTTTAACCGCAGGCCATGTTTTTAATAGCACTGACTCCGTTGTAAAACCCTCTTGAGTTCATCGAACCCAGCAGAACGAAGAAATATCCCGGATGCAAAGCTAACTGCTTGACACAGGATTAAAAACCGGACGTTTTGAAACAAAAATAAACTTTTCTCTCCCCTGCTAAAAAAGCAATATAATTATTAGTACCAAAAGTTTTTTTTTTTGATTATCAGGTATTGACGCGGATTAAAAATATAAAGATTTGTTGTGACCCCCATCCCAAAATGGTTTTCAAATTACTTATGTGCTAGGAGGTCTGGGGGTTCAATCCTCGGTTTACTGGCACAGATTTATCTTATTGACAAACCCTTCCTTCACATTGAAAAAGACTTGTGAATTGTGTGGAATGCCAGGCCTCCACGGGTGGTTCGGATCCCACGTTAACTGTAGGTCCCCAATCACCCTACCATTGCACATTAGCGTAAGTGTGTATACCCGAACGGTTAGTAATACGGGGTAAAATAATAAAAATTTTAAAACGGTAACCAGGGGGAACAAAATCCCATCACCATCTAAGTACAAAAATCCAAACAAATTAATGAAATAGCTATTGTATCTATATCGAATATGAAACAGGTATTTAGATTAGCTAACAATATATATACATCTTTCACTCCTAATAATAAACACATATTTTCTCATTTATAACTTTTCATTAGAAATTAATTATAGTTTATTTCTTTGCAACGTAGGAAATAGAACATTAAGTTGTAAGAAAATGTTTTCATAATCACAATACTAATAAATATTTATCGAACAATTATTCAATAGAACTGAATCGATGGGGTGTGCGAGTGGGTATTCCATAGCCAGAAGGCAAATTAGAGATCGCAGCGCTATTTGTTAGCAAAAAAAAAAATTAACATGGGAGTTGGCACGCGTACTATGCAAGAGTGAAATAATCCCCATTTGCGCTAGAGTATTTAACAGATAGTTTCTAATTGTCTAGAATTTTTTTTAAATAATGGCTGTTTCCATAAGCTATGGATTTTTTTTAAAATAGTATATTGACTTATTGTTAACATTTATGATTATTTCCCCCTTTTTTTAATTTATTGTTTTGCAAACTTGTGTGCTTTTGAAATACCAATTTGGTGTTGACAACTAAAAATATGTTTTGACAAATGCTGTCCATTTTTTTTTAATTTTAAATTTTAAAAACCAATATTATATAAGCAAGTATTTCTTTTAGACACTACATGACCGTTATTGTTCATCACTCGATTTATTTATTTATCTAACCATAACATAATAATAACTCTCAGTAGCTAGACATTATCTTGTGACTAACTATTGTATTGTGTTTACTGTAGGGTGGGGGCTGGGAGAAAGAGTTTAAATTTCAAATAATTGTTTGGGGTGAAAATCATTTCACTGTAAAATTTAATAGCAGACTGATCCATTCTTTGTACTATATCAAACTATTCAAATTTGGCGGCTGCTAGAAGATTTATGGCGAATAACAGGGCGTATACAGGGCCTTGCGGGGCGAGCAACGACCGCCTCAAGCACCCAACTTTTGCGAGAGTGAGAAAAAAGGCCATGTGGTACCCGCACTTGCTATTCACTCTGCAACAACAGTGTACCTGCAATTGCATGAACAGAGCGTCGTCCAGGCACATCATACTCGTTGGCTGCTAGAAGATTTAGGGACGAATAACGGTACTTGCAAGCATTTTATGCGGATTGCGCAAGCGTAGATGTGCATTGACAAAAATAGGCCATTACAGGCGGCAAGCCCTTTGAGACAGGTTAAATAGAACTCAATCATTACAGCGATCATTTCAATTTGTGATTGAGCCCTACAAACATCAAGATGAGTTTCGATGCGTTTGAAATTGTATAAATTAAGGTATATTTTTAAAAATAGTTTTGTATATTTTAATGTTTACTATTTTGCTTATCACATCCAGGTGTACAACAGTATTCTCTTCTTCTTTGATAGATACGAACCCCTGACATTTGGTGAGGCGGTGCAACCTGTGGGTCCAAATTTAGCTGGCCCAGTTGATACATTTTACAGAAGACGGGATTAGCCGGGTGGATGGGGACTGGTCCATGGGTAATAAGCGGTTACGATGGTTTTCCCCAGGTTTTTTTATTTCCCGTAAATGCTAATTAATATTATTTATTTAATTTCAGACTACTGAGATTCATATGGGGTGGTAGAGGACCTGCTGGACAATGTAGCGACGTGCGTGCCGGTGGGTGAACCCTGTGGTCGGTGCTCAGCACGGGTTTCGCCGGCGCCCTCAGGCTAGCCCCAGCTAACCTCCGCCGTCCCAGGCATCCTCTCGACGGCGCCCTCTTATTGTTTATTTAACCGATTGTTAAAAAAATCCTACCTAATTGACCACCGCGTCTTACTATCCGTTCAATTTATACGGATAAAACCTTTCTCCAGGGTTCGTTCCATGGCATAAGCGAAAATGCTGGTTTAGTCTTTAATAGCGATAAAATAACTGCGCTCGACCGGTATTTTGTACATGTTCCAGTAACAAATTTAAAGGGTCCCGGGTTCATTTCCCCTTCCGTGATAAATTATATCTGTTTAGCTTTAATAGCGATAAAATAACTGCCTGAATGGTTAAAAAAGCAACAAGAATTTAATGTTCGCAAACATATTTTGATATAATCATATATTTAACTTTTACAAAAAAAATTTTTAAGTAATACAATTATGAAGATCTTGAATTATTTTAAATTAATATGCTGTTACATTTTAAATATGAAACCTTTTATACGCTGAATAAAAGATATAGCATTTACACTAAGCAAATTAGCCACTTAAAAAACAACAAAGAAATTTAATGTTCGCAAAAAATTGTTCGTATATGTTTTCATTTTAATATGAACTGGATAATGTAAAAGAGTTCCGGTGTACTAATGAAGTCATTTTGGGATCAAATAGTTAGGACCATTTAGTAAAATATTGAATTTAAAAAATTAGTCACCAGTTAACTAGCTATACGAGTTTATTTTCCCCCAGGAACAAATATAGTATTAATTGCCAATCAAACAGTCCTCCCTTAAAAAATGGGTTTTTTCGTTAAACTAAGATATATTTAAATTAATATATTTAAATTTTACAAAATATCTTAAGTAAAAAAATTATGAAGATCTTGAAATTAGTTTAAATTAATATGTTGTTACAGTTTAAATATGAAACTATATACGCTGACATTATATTAATTTTATATATTATATATAACATTTACACTAAACAAATTATCCACTTAAACAGCAACAAAGAAATTTATTGTTCGAAAAATATATCACTCACGGGTGAAAATGCATGTTTACACCCTTCTAGTGTAAATTAACGGACCTGGTAGCTGTCCCGGGTTCGAGTGTATTTTTAATACACACCTTTGGGGAATGTTGGTTACAGCTAAAACAATTATGTTTAGGAAAAAATGTAAAAATATTATATAAATTACCGAAAGTAGTTTGAAATTGAAAAGTTTTATACATTTTAAAGAGGAAAAAATACGCGCATGTTTGGAACAATTTTATTTAAAGTGCTTACTTTGAAAAAGTACTATTGTTTTTATAGTTCAAATGGAGGAGAGAAACGGGGGCACGGTCCCCCAAACCCCCAACACTGACAACTAGTCCCCTCAGCATACCACAGGAGCCCAAGCTGTTGGTGTGGGAGACGGGGGGGGCCATGGTTCTTCTACAACCCCTGGCGGGTGGTGAAAGCGGGACCCTCTTCGACCCCCAATCGGGATATAGTGGCCCCGTAAATCCCGTAGGCGGGGCCTTGTCGAATGGCGTCCCTCTTCGGATCATCGAAGAGAGAATTAAAGAATTGAGGCGTTTTTTCTATACTGGTAATAAATTACCGTACATCTAGGGGGCTCCAGCAAGCGATGTGACGCATTAAGCTGGCTTGAAGGGAAAAAATTACTAATTTGCTTAATCAGTGCAGGGGCCATGGCGTTAGCGCCGATGACCGTGTCGGCTTACTTTTGAAAAAGCATGGGCTCTACGTTTAACCCTGTATATAACTCATTTAGGCGAGCGACCAGTGCTTGATAACGTAAGTCGAATGTTGCAGAGTAAAAGTTTGTGTTTGAGTACAGTACCCTGTACAATAAACTCAACCAATTTTAAAGAGCTGTGGGAGGGGTAGTCATAAATGTGATAAAACTCGCTCCCCAAACCACATATAGCCGTATTTAAAAAAGGGATCATTACGATTCAAAATGGCGAAACACTTTGCCTTGCCGTGCATTGGCTGTCGCCAAAAACTATATGTGATATAAAAAAGAACCAGGATGCATGGACGTGAATACTTTAGACAAATCCAAAAAGGGTGTCCTATTTAAAATTACGAAGCATAGGAACTATGCCGTGATACCCGTGGGAATCTTTTGAAAGGTGGGGGAATAACCGAACTGAAACAATTTCAAACATACCTCTCGAATACAAAATCACGGTGTTAGGGAACGTCGGGAGGGAAAGGGCCTATATGAGGGGCTGCTCGTCCCGAACATTCCTTTAAAGGCTAACTTTATTGTATTTTCACGACGAGAAGCAAAACCATTTTGATGTCATAACTGCTTGGGCAGCCGCATTTAAGTGCTCGTATTTTTTGCCGCGAGTTTCCGTGTGCCGTTCAGTAATAATAATGCGCACAGGGCGAGTCTGCGTGTAAAAAGTTCTACGCTAAAGCGGTTTGTAGTGGAAGCCTATCTGTGGTCTGTAAAGATGTGGGCGTTGGTTCACAAACCAGGCATGTTTTTTAACCAAAACGTCCCGGATTTTGCAGAGGTCACAGGTCGGTCTGTGATGTCAAAAAGGTTTCCGATGTCTGTGGGAAATTTTTCAGGGTTTTGGAAAGAGCAGAATATTCCAAAGGTGTTATGAATCTTTTTGTAGAGTATGCAAGGCTTATTTGTCCTTTTGGTCATTTCTGTTTTATGAGCAGGCCCCATCAAAACATCAGTGGAAAAGAGCAATTTCATGTTTGTATTCTATGATTTTGAATGGATACAAGAAAAAGCTTTTTCAAGGTGCCGTCAAACGGGACTTGCAGAACCCAAAACCTCTGTGTTTTACAGACGGGGTTGCAAGGCCTGCCATTAATATAATTATATGCAAAATGAACATCATTGCAATGAATGTGGGGGCGATAGGATCGGGTGATACCACAATAACCCAATTTTTCAGATTTATAGAGCAAATTAAAGCATAAAAATTTAAGAATATCCCTCCTAGGCCATAATGCGAAGGTATTTATGGTTATTTTATTTTTAAATATATGATGTAGATTATATTTGATGTCCAAGATATCAAAACATTCGGCTTGGAAGAGTCTTTGGCCAAGGGACATTTCCCCATTTTTTCAATAAAAAATAAAACGAGGGGTATAGGGGTCCCTTGCCGCCAAAGGAGGACTGCGGCATCGGTGGGATGTCAGTTGAGGGAAAGGAGCACTTTGAGACTGGTATAGACGCGTTGGTCAAAGGAAATTATGTCTTTGATTTTAAACGCGAGTTGGAACTGTATTGTGTGAAAGATGTAGAGATCCTACAGAAGGCCTGTCTAAAGTTTAGAGACATGCTCATGTAGAAAGCAAAGGTGGATCCTTTCAGAGAGGCGTGTACGATAGCTGGAAGTGCCATGTTGGTTTACCGCTGAAGACATCTTAAGGAGAATCCTATCGGTATTATCCCTAACGGTGGCTATTGGTGTGCATATCAACAGTCGCACGTCGCTGTACAATGGCTCTGCTGGGAGGCACATCAACGCGGTGTCTCTATTCTTCATGCGAATAACGGCCGTGAGGAATATGTGTTAGGGCGACGTGTAGACGGCGTTGTTAAAGCTTAAAGATACCACTACCGTCTTTCAGTTCTGGGGGTTGTTTTTGGCACGGGTGCCTCTATTTTATCCAGACAGGACCAACCCCTATCAAAAATAGTCACCACGATACCATGGAGACGCGCTATGAAGCGACCATGGCTTGTGATGAAAAGTTTAAGAATGCAGGCTACATGGTCGTAGAGTGTGGGAGTGTACGTTTATGTGATGAAACGCACAGACAAGGACTTGAAGCAATTTGTACTCCAGCACGAGGTGTATACCAAGGAGCCCCTCAGCCCTAGGTATGCATCTTTGGCGGGCGTACAAATTGTATCAAGCTCTTCCACGAAGCAGACCTTTCTTGTGGAGAGAAGATCAAGTACTTGGATGTGTGTTCATTATATCCTTACGTTTGCAATTACAAAATAATACCTCGTTGGCCACCCCAAAATTCACTTGGAACCAAATTGTCCATCTATAGATCAAGTAGAAGGCATAGCCAAAGTTACAGTGACGCCTCCACGGGATTTATTCATGCCCGTATTGCCTACACGGTTGCACGATAAGCTAATGTTCATCTTGTGCAGGAAATGCGGGAGGATAAAAACGAAGGCGTGTGCAGCACAACGACACAAAAGATCCCTGGTTGACAGGCGTCTGGGTGATTGACGAGATCCGGAAATCCGGTGAGAAAGACTACACCGTTGAAGCAGTACACGAAGTGTGGGTAGTACAATGTACTGTTTACTACCGTCAGACACGTTCTGGCGGATTGTTTCACGGGTACATTGATACTTTTTTGAAAATTAAACAAGAAGCCAGCGGATCGCCAAATTGATGTACCTCCCAAGAGGAAATTTAGCTTATATTCAAAATTATGAGGAAAGGGAAAGGGTTAAAACTCGATTTCGGCTATGTGTGTAAATCTTGGACTCCGCACTCTGTCTAAACTCTTTTTAAATTCACTATGGGGAAAGTTTGGGCAAAGACCCGATTTACCACACATAGCCATTGTTAACGACTATCTGAGCATCCACAAGTACCTGACGGATCCGTACATCACCGGGGACAGCGTCATTGATGTTAATGATAAGGTTATGTTCCTCAAATACAAGGATGCGCGTGACACGTTGCACTCTAACCCTAACACGAACGTGGCGGTGGCATGCTACACGACTGCTATGGCTAGGTTGCACTTATACAGCATACTTGAACAAGTGGGGGACCGAGTTTTGTATCATGATACAGATATCGTTCTATTCACTGAACGCTCCGGCAATTGGAGTCCATCAACCGGATACGTTTTAGGTGACCTCACTGATGAACTTCAGGATTACGGTCCGGGAAGCTACATTAGCGCCTTTGTATCTGGTGCTCCTAAGAATTACGCGTACCGAAATCATGTTAGTGGCGATCCTGCCAAAACAAAAACGGTCTGCAAGGTTCGCGGGATCACCATAAACTATGGCAACCGGAACGATGTTAATTTTGATATTTTGAAAGCGATGGTCACTTAACAGGTTCCGAAAAGATACATACAGATACCGCACAAAATTGTAAGAAAAGGTCTTTCGACTGTATGTACCGTTTCGCAGACTAAAGTCTACCGGCCCGTGTACACCAAATGTCGGATAACCGCCGATTATAACACGTTGCCGTTTGGGTATCAGAGTCCTTGTAAACGCACTCGTCACGACTAAAAGGTGATCATTTAGATGGGCTGAATAATCACCTTTTTTTTCTTTCACTCTAGACCAGTGGTTCCCAACTGGGGGCGATCGCCCCCAAGTGGGCGATTTGGATTATCAGGGGGCAATAAATAAGTTGGGGGCGATTTGGGGGCGATGAGTATTCAAAGGGGGAAAAATTAAAATAGTACTGTACAGTAGAAGTTGCCGGGTAGCACGAGTCACTGGCTATTCTCAGCCGGCGAGTTCGACTGCACTCACCCCTCTTCACAGTCCCCCACCTGTTGTTGTTCAGCGCGGCCGACTGGTGACTCAACCCCTTCCCCCTCCTGCCAACACAACACACTTGCCATTGACCTACATTCGTCTTCAGTATTCACTAGCCTTTGTGTGCCTCACCATCAGTTTTTGTGCGTGTCTTTTCTGTTTTTGTGCGTTTGTTTTGAAGTTAGAAGTTCATGCACAATGGATTCAAAAAAGAAGAAATGTCGTCAATACTCAGCTGAGTATTTAAAATTAGGTTTTATCACTTCACCGCAAAATGAGCAGTTTCCACATTGTCTTTTGTGCGATAAAACATTTACTAGTAATGAAGTTGGAACTTGCGTACCTTACAGATATTTTTAAAAAAATGAACGAAGCCAATATAAGGCTTCAAGGAAACAAGATGAACCTTATCAAGGCCAAAGGAATTATTTCATCTTTCGTCGCCAAGTATGATATTCACAAGGTAAATATTGGCCGTAAGGAGCTGATTCAGTTTCCAACCCTTAAAAAGTGTTCAATGTAAGATAATGGGACTCCTGAACTCCTAGAAGACAAAATCCTAATTTTTACTGATCACCTTGACCAGTTAAAAACTGACATGGAATCAAGATTTGAAGATTTGACCAAGTTACAAATTCCTGATTGGATTCTAGATCCATTCTCGTTTGAAGCTGTGGATAAGCTTTATAACTCTTTGAAGACAGAGTTTCTAGATCTAAAAGTATGACTGTGAGGCGAAAATAATTTTCAAGCAGAGCGGTTACGAGTTAGGCTGGATGAAGATTATGGACACTTATCCACAACTGTGGGGAAAAACTGAACCACTTCCCATCTTGTTCCCGTCAACATATTTAGTTGAAAAAGGATTTAGTTCTGTTGTCCAGCTCCTCACAAAACAAAGAAATAAGTTGGACATTTGCCTCAAAGGAGACTTGCACCTGAACTTGACGAACATAAAGCCGGATATTCAAGCTTTAACTGAAATCCACCAATCACAAGGCAGCCATTGAAAAGGTAAAATAAAACAATAACAAATTTTCAAAATTTCATTTAATTTTTCAAATTTTAACTGTCAACTTTCTTAATTTTTTCAGATTCCAATTTAAAATTGAAAACATGTACTCCTGTTTTTTAAATGTACGTCAATGATCTTAGTTAATTAATTCACTTCTTTGTTATTTAAAAAAATCTGTAAAAAAATGTACATTTTTTTTCTATTTTATTCAAGAGTGACCGGATAAAACTGCTTTGGTGTTTTTAATATACGGTAGTAAAACTGTTTATAATAATAAAACTGCTTTATTATTTACACCTTACATCAAATTAAAATTAAGCATACAATGAAAATGAAAAGGGGGCGATAGGTGTTAGTCAACCTCCAGAAAGGGGAGGTGGGCCACAAAAGGTTGGGAACCACTGCTCTAGACAGTTCCACTGACATACCATTTTTAAAAGATTTCAGATTTTTTTCTGCATGAAAAACAAGCATATTTTTTATTTATTTTATGCACCCTGGTTACTTTTTTATATTTTTTTATTTGCCAGTATACCCACCTGATTTTTTTCTACTCAACTAGTTGTTTGTATATATTTTAATTCTAGTCAATTATAATAAACTCATATATATATATAATCTAATCAAATATAATAAACTGTTTGTATATATGTTTATTTTATTTCTAGTCAAATATGATAAACTGTTTGTATATATGTTTATTTTATTTTATTGAAACCCGATCTATGTATATATTATATTAAACCAACTTCAGTACCAATGCCACTATTCCCCCCTAAGTATAAATATATATATATATATATATAGTAAATATTCTCAGTATACTTTTCACCGTGTGTAAATAAATATTGTAAATGCTTTTATGTTTGTGCTAATAAATATATATCGTAGATATTCACAGTATACCTTTTACTGTGTGTATCCATTTTCACGATTTAAATAAATATTGTAAAAACTGTTATGTTTGTGTTTTAACGTCTACACCCGCACCTCCCTCCCATCCTATTAATACAAGCTCATCTAGCTTATAAGCTCAGTCTCAAACATTATGGACAAGTTGAAACATCCATTTTCGGCCATCATAAGCGGCCCTTCCGGCTGTCACATTTTGTAGAAAAATTTATCCGTCACTTGGACACAATGTGTGACTTTAAATTTGATAAAATCACATGGTATTATGTTTTATAGCAATCGGGATTCGAACAAGTTCGGGCAAGTCCCCGCGTCATATTCTGTAAGGGTTTACTGGAAATGGATGACATCTGTAATGACTCTCCACAGTTGATTATCCTGTACGATCTGATGCGCGAAGTCAACGAAGTGGTCGTCGATCTTTTCACCAAAGGATGCCACCATCAAAATATTAGCGTCATGTACCTTACACTTACCACGCAAAAACTATAAAAACACCGATACTTCCCGATTACAGATCATTTCATAACCATGAGTCCCAAAGTGCTGAAGCATGACCCTCTGCTACGTGGGATGTATTTCATAATCCACAGCAACCTGTCGCCTTGCTGAAAACGGCCGTTAAGAAACTGGTTGACTCTGTTTGTGAGTATGCCTACAACACTTTAAAAGGGGTGAAGCCGTTGAAAAATGCGCAAAGACAAAGTTACGTATTCACAAGCAAGTGTTGCGCAAGCTGGTCAAACGAGGGAGAGTGCTGGAAGAAGAAGTGACGACTACTCGTTCAGAATGGAGAAGCGTTCTTGCCCTTACTTTTAGCCCCTTTAATCAGCGGGGTCCTCAATTCCTTATTCAACAAGTAAATAATGGAACACACGAAAAAGATGATATTGGTGTCCTCGGAAACATTACACCGTTACGAGCAACCCACCAACAAGTGGATCGGCAACAAATCTAGTGGTCTCCGAGTTGGACAAGGAAATGGAAAAAATCCCGCTTCAAAACTTGACGACAAGTCTAAATGTACATTATACCAACAAGTGCTACAGCGCTATCTGCACTTTAGTCAACACCCTCCTCCGTCTGAAAATACCACCACCACCACCCTGAAGTGGGCTGTACTTCACATCACTGTTGTACTTAATACTGTACCAGCACAGGCACGTAAAATAGCTGAAATTTTACTAGAACATAGCATTTGGGACTCAAACGGAGAAGTGAGTATTCAAGATACGCCTCTCCGTGGATCCAATATTGTGGATTTAGTCAACGATTGGGTTCAGAGCAAGAAGACACAGCGAATCGTCGGGGTGGTGAGAGTTTCTCACGTCACTGCAAAAAATATTTATTATTTAGCACCGCGTCTTACTACCCGTTCGGGTTATATACGCTTAAGTACTAATTACTCTAATGGATTAGGAATTGGGAAGGTTTAATTAAAGGAAGTGAACCCGCATTTGCGTGGAGGGAGAGTGGAAAACCATTTAGGAAAAACCACCCCCAGTTCACCCGACCGAGATTCGAACCTCGATCTCCCCGTCCTCAGCAGTCGGGCTCAACACGACTAGCGCGTTAGCCAACTACGCCACCGAGGCGGGTTGCAAAAAATAAACGTTCCGAAAGAATTTATTGTAAATCCGAAACGTTTGGCGCCCATTAAAAATCCGACACTCATAACACAACAACTTACACCGTCGCAACGACCTAAGAAGAAGAAACTGAAGAGGGTGGACGAAAAACAGTTGGCTACCGTTTCGAGTTTAATGGCCCGTTTAGCCGATATCTACTACACCCCTTCTTATTCTGCAGGGTTTGCAGGGGCGGCGTGACTCATAAATGCCGTCCAGAAAGATCCCGACAAGTACGAGAATGGCTTCATGCGCAGGACGCTTATACTCTACACCAACCGGTGATAAAAAAAGTTTCCACGCAACAAGTATGTGGTGTCAAACATTGACGATCTCTGGCAAGCCGATCTCAAGGTAATGAGAAGTCTCAGAAAATATAACGACGGTGCAGTGTGCTTGCTCACCGTCACTGACGTGTATAGCAAGATTGCATGGGCGAGGATGCTTCCCTCCAACGGTACCGTCGTGAGAGACCCATTTCAGGACATTTTCAAACAAAGCGACCGGTAAACCTCTAAGTTTACAGACGGACAAGGGGACAGAGTTCACGGAGCGTCTAGTCCGGAAATTTCTCAAGCATGAAGGCGTGCATTACTACACCACTCATAATCCGGACGTGAAGGCAAGCATCGTGGAATAATTCAATAGAACTCTGAAAGGACGCATGTGGCGCAACTTTACCAAAAATAACATGTATCGGTATGTGGACGTCTTCTGAGATCTAGTCGACGCTTACAACGGCGCAAAACATTCTAGTATCAAGGTGGCGCCTATTAACGTTTCAGAAACTACTGTATACAAGTCAGAGATAATCTGTATGGAAAAAGGCGTCCAAACTCGAATAGTAAGCCGAAAATAAAAGTCGGATACAGGGTGCGTATTAGCAAATCCAAAATGCTGTTTGAAAAGGGCTACGAATGCAATTGGAGCGAAGAGATTTTCAAAGTTAGCAGTGTCGTGTTTCAACAACCTGTTGTCTACAGACTCACCGATCTTGACGGCGAAGAGGTGGAGGGGACGTTTTACGAACCCGAATTACAACGCGTACGTCTCCCTGAAACTTTTTAAAGTTGATAAAATACTACGTGTCAAGGTAAAGGCGCTAGAAAGAAAGTGTACGTGCAGTGGAAAGGTTACCCGCCAAGTTTAATTCTTGTGATTCCTGCCAGTTACTCAGTGCCCTACCATGAAGGAACAGTTTTACATCACTTTGCCGAGTGACAGCTCTATGGGATATTTCTCTAAAAATACCATAATAAATTTAACCACACAACTTCCTTACCGTCTTACACTCGAGGCAGGTGGGAAGTCGCTCTGTCTGAATTTCAATATCCGTGTTCTTTCACCACCGTACCCGAGGGTCAAAATAGTGTATGGTACAACTGGGTGAACGCTAACGGCATGGAACAAATATTCAAGGATCATATCCCTCCTGGAAACTACAGCACTATCCATGAATTGATCAAATCTCTAAACGACGTAGAGGCGTTTAAAAAGGGGATTCCGGAGTTGTATTCAAGTACACAAGCCCTAACAAAAAAGTAGACGTTATCTCTTCTTCAACAAATATAAAGCTGCTGACTCTATCAAACCACTACGTCTACAGCTCGGTTTCGATCCTCAGACTAATCTGATCAAAGTCCCAAATTCACCGTACGCCACCAACATTCTACTAGGCTTGCCCTCGCAAATGTGCATCTACACAGATATCGTCGAGCTTCAGCCTGCGGGTGACATTGTGGCACTGCTGTTACGTATCGTCGGTATCAACAATGTAAAGTATCTCTACGGTTATACATAAGACAGTTATCTATGATCCGTTGCACTACATGCCTGTGCTTAGAAAGGAAATTTAAAGCTTGGAAATCAATATAAGAAACCACACGGCTGAACCTGTTACCATTCAAGTTTGGAAAAGTGTGCGTGAAACTTTATTTTTGACGCTGCTCAACATGAACTGTCCCTACCAAAGATGCTACGTCAACCAGGCTGGAACAGGAATATCTTCGTTCTAACCATGGTGTTCCCTATCAACGAGGGCATGTTATAGGAGTTTTTTCAGTGGCCTTTTCAAAAGCGTCGTACAGTTGCTGAGAAGCGGTGCTAAAGCCATTGGAAAACAGAAACTTCACATGGATATCGACGTGCTCTCCGACGTCGCCAATCAACGGCATCCTTTCAAAGAGTCCCTATGGCAACGTGTTGGCGAGGCTGGAACAAAACTGAAATGCAAGGCGGAGCAGAAGATCAACACTTGATGAACTGCGCAGGCTATAAAGGGCGTCATAAGAAGAGCAACGATGTCAGTCTTCTGGCGTCGCCCAACGTAAAAAGGTCAAGAAAGAATCTCTAGATATTTTCAGTTAAAATGTTATTTCTACACCCCAGTCCTGTGAGTGTGCCAGCAGTGAACTCGATCTCTTTTCAGTGCCACCCACTCAAACCGTCTTGAAAGTGGGCAATGGCTCCAGTACAAACCTGTCTCTTTCCTCACCAGTGATTCACCCATCGAATTTACCGTTACCGGACAAGGCGAGTTATATCGATCTTTCCCAGACTATGCTCTATATTAGGGCGGCAATCATGAAACCCGACGTTGGCGCTTTCCCCGAGGGGGATCAGATCGCTCCCGTCATAACTGTTGTATTCGCTATTCACATAGGTGGATGTGTTTTTAAACCAAAAACTAGTCTCACTGCCCAGCAACACGTAAGCCTATAGAGCGTACATTAACACGTTGCTCAATTACAACAGTGAACCCAAAAAAACACATATGAATTGCAGTTTGTGGTTCACATACACCACCGGAAACTTTAAGGAGGCGAACGCAGCCCACAAGGGATTTGAGGCCCGTCGCAGTCTCACCACAAAAAGTAAGACGGTGGATCTTTTCGGTGACGTGTTTAATCAAGAGAAATAACTTTTGAACGTCACCAAACTCAGATTCAAGTTGGTCCGTTCCCGAGACGGGTTTAGTCTTATGGCAGTCCCTGAACTCTTTCACTTTAAGATTCATATCGCTGAAGCCGGCCTCTAGTGCGAACGTGTCAAAGTAGCACCACCTATACTGTTGGCACATGCCAAAGCATTAAACGTCAGTCCCGCAAAGTATCCAATCACCCGTGTGGAAGTAAAAAACACTCACTATTCCTACGGGCGTGCAAGAGAAATCATTGGACAACGTATTCACACCGGACAGTTACCCAAAGATGCATCGTGGGATTTGTGTCAAACGCGGCGTTCAATGGAGACGCCACCAAGAAACCCATTCAACTTTCAAACCTACGGCATGAACCATTTCTCGCTGTACGTGGACAGGGAACAAGTGCCGTCGAAAACCGCTACAACCCGATTTTTCAAACGGGCACTATGTCATGTCCTACCACACACTGTTTTCTGGAACGGGTATTCATTTCATGAACGAAGGTAGCGACATCACACGAGAAGCTTTCCCAAGGTATATCATCTCATGTCTTTCGATCTCACACCTATTCTCATCCACCCACATGACATCGCATTGGAATTTGACGAGGCACGGCTCTCTGAGCATCGAAGTGAGTTTCACCAAGCTCTCACCGAAACCGTCAACTGTATCGTGTACGGGGAGTTTGCCAACATCATCACCATTGACAAGGACAGAAACGTCATGACCGGTAATGGAAGTTAATATAAACGGCTTCCCACACCTTACCACCATCATTTAAGCCATGGACGATCATTGTGGATTTCCAGAGCTTCATCGACGACAACAAAGAGTTTATCGTCAAGGAACTGAGTGTTTTATATGTATACGGTACATTACTTAAACATTAGATGTTAAAACCCCCATACGCTATCAAGGAACTTTCCACCGATGCCAGAAAGAAAGCCGACTATATAGTCAACAATCTGCACGGTATCATCTGGGATAGTGGTGATATGGATTACAGCCTAATCGAATCTCTCATCTTCCCGTGCCACAACGCGTGCAGAAACCGTCTACATCAAGGGGTTGGAAAATAAAAAAATTCTAGTCAAATACACGGCTACACCAATCGTAGATCTGTACGACAGAGGTTGTATGTCACTGGAAAACACTTAAATTGGGTCGCACCATGTGCATGGCACATAGTACTGTATGGAATTTCTGTTCGGCCTCTATCGTCTCGGGACGTCGAGATTGGATGATTGAAGATGGACACGCACACCATAAGACGTGCGCTGAAAACAAACCGTGGTTCCGTTCTGTACGGTCAGGTGTTTCCCTGCTGATCAACTATCCGCAAGATTAAACTCGACCTGCAGCTCTAGTCATCAACACTGATCCACACACCCAAATTTCCCGGGACGCATTGGTTCACCATCTTTATCGACAAGAACGGCGTTGGAGAATACTTAGACAGTTATAGTTTTCCACCTGTATAAAGTCACATCTGGCGTTTATACGCAAAACACTTCCCGCACGTCCCATTACACGCTACAACTTCAAAGCATCGCCTCAGATGTTTGCGGCCATTACTGTCTCATGTACCGTCTCTATCGCACCCAAATATTCCGATGAAAACTTTCCAAAGCCTATTCTCGCCCACCAATCATACAGCCAACGACGCTAAGGTGGTGAGATATTACAACACTGTAGGGGAATGCCGCCTTCAAGAGGTTGCGTCCAAGCAGCGTGCGCCTATAAAAGGGGGGCACCTCGGAGGCGTGCCGCCCATAACCGCTAAACATAATGGAAAGTTTAAGACGTTTGCGCCCCGCAAATTAAAGTCGGTGTAGCCACCCGCTATCACTAATATTTTCAACACGTTGTTACCGCTGGACGGAGTCGACGCCAAGCAAGTAATCGTCGGCATGAACGTTAAGAGCAACTTTACGCCCTATGTCCAGCTAGAAAAATGCGGAGGGAACTGTGCTGTGTTTAACCGTACAGATTGCAAAAACTGGGCAGCTACAAGTCTGTCATATCAAAGTTTTTCAGCAACACGCAACCTCCTCAGAAGATTAGTCTGACTAATCATGAAATCTCTCTGAGACGCATGTGCGGTAGCCGTATGGTTGTCATTAGCGAGAAACAAGACGCCGGACTCAAACTGGTCGCTTATCTGGCACCTAGCTGGGTGCGTCTTTGTGATGTGTGGGACCTCATCGATGTCGCCGTCAACCGACGGGACTTGTGGTCGACACCGGTCACACGCTATTGCAAAAATTTGATCGATACACTCGTCGTGGATGTATGCGACACGATAACAGAATTGGTGGATGTCGTTGACCTAGAACAGCCTACGGTGGAAAACACACATCAAAAGCCTGGTTCTTATCAGTGTTACCTACTATACACGTCAAGTCATCGGTTTGGACTATACATGCTGGATTGTGAACTAAAAACAATTTTACTAACACATCTAAGATACACTGTAGAAAAACGTATAAACGAATATATGCGTCATTCCTGTAAAAATGTATAATTCTAATGTTTAATAAATACATGTATATTTTAATATCTGTGTTTTATTTACTGTTTGTCCCTTACGAGTCCCAAATTGTCTTGTCTGCCCACCAACCTGGCGCCAGGGTTGCGATGCCATCATAGGGAAAACCCCGTTCCCAGGCCAATGACCTCAACATCTATTCTTGTCTCAACTCGCCTTGTTGGGGTCACCAAACTGGCGCCAGGGTTGCGATGCCGTCATAGGGAAAACCTCAGTTGCCCGGGCAATGACCTCAATAAATTATTCTTGTCTCAACTCGCTTGCTGGGGCCGCCAATCTGGTGCCAGGGAAAAACCCGGTTGCCAGGTCAATGCCCTCACGATCTATTATTGTCATGACTTGTCTTTTCGACCCGCCAGACTGGCGCCAGGGTTGCGACACAGGAAAAAACCCATTGGCCACATAAGGGGTTGCGACACATACCTCCAAGGAGGGGTAAGTGAAAGAAGGTCTCAATGCAGTGTAACCATTTATAACACTCTACCCAAATGGTCGTCAGGAGAGGTTCGTGCTGCTCTTTCAGCGCAGCCCAGTAGAGTCTTGTGATGGGGACTACCCGAAATAAACTACAACACCCCAAATCAATGAATAAAAGCTCCAAACATCTCAATACTAGCCAATAATTAATTAGCAATAATCAATTAACAATCATTGGTGGTAGGGGAGGGGTTGTATGGGGAGGAGTTGTAGGGGAGGGGTTGTAGGAGAGTAGGGTTGAAGGGGAGGTGTGTTGTAGGGATGGGTTGTAGGGGAGGACATTTCGTACTTGGGAAAAGAGGTCAGGGTGGGGGGTAGGAGGGGGGAGGGGCTATTTATGGCAGCCAATCAGAGAGTGAGGACGCGTCTATTTATAGCAGCCAATCAGAGAGCAGGAGGAGGGTCACGTGACCAAATCTGACCAATCAGAGGAAAGTAGGTCAAACTGGCTGACAGGTCAATCGGGATACTGATAGCTGTTGACCAAATTGACCGTATTAATACGTCAAAATAGGTCTGGTAGCTTTTCTAACTATCAAACCCCAGTGTAAACAGATTTATTCTAAGTGGTAGACCACTTCATACGGTGTGACCACCAGTACAGAATTTAATTATTTTAATAATGGTGTGTAGGCGTACTTCAATTAATAAATAATTCATTATTTTAAGATTGTGAAAATACTAGGGACACTAATTAATCATATTTGTGTTCTTAATCAAGATCCGCCATATTGTATTAACAAGTTTTGAAATGAATGAAATGTGTACAGTCAAAATTCTGCTTGAAAACCTGTTGGAATATTAGTTACTGATCTGTCCTGGTTATCACCGTGATAAGAGCCAAATCTCGTGGATTTGAGTTGCTCAAAAATGGCTGGTCATAATATTGCAACTATTAACTTCGAAAACTTCAGTATTTAAATCGTGTCAAATATAATTCGAGACTTCTATCTTTGAAAACAAGAACCAACTAGGAATTCAAGCTATAACTCGTCTTCGAACAGTTGTAATGTAAGATATGACCTACATTCAACACCGTGTTTTAGTTATAAATTTGTAAACGACCAAAATCTAATGGCTTGAGCACACTTATCTTTAGCCATCTGTCGTAAACGTTTTAATATTATATTGATATCAAACTTAAAGATAATTTTGAATTAGAATTACTTTTTTATTTCTTCTTCTTGGTCCCAAAGTCAAAATTACATTTTCCCAACATACATTTTAGAATCGCCCAAACTTGTGGAAGAAATTAAACCAGTCTCAACTGTTACGTCCAACTTGTGTAACTTATTGTGTACCCTCCCTAAAAGTCCATACTTGAATGAAACAATACTTGAACGTGAAACAGAAACAGCTTTTCATATTGAATTTATCTTCGTCGAGTGACTTCGAGTAGTAGTGAAATATTTGAATAATAAACGGGTTTCTAATTTTCTCTTTTAATTAAGCTTTAAAACAAAAGATCATAATTTCGGTTTAAAATAATTTCTATTGATATTATGTAATGAGTAAATCATGATTTATTAAATTTTTATATATATAGCCAATATGTGTTTTTTCTAAGTAAAACCTTATACATTCATTGTAAACAATGCAGGCATAAGCGTGTGGAGCTTGTCTATAAAGGTTCGTGAGGAGGTTGGAGTTCGAACACTGCCCCATTAAACGAGGATATTTTTCCTACATATTTCAAAATATCCCTCCACACAAAATTCGGGTGCATTTACCTCTCATATATATACTTCCTATCCTACCCATTGTGTAATAAATTATTGTAATGAGTAGTGATAGCTGCAATTTTTTTAAAACTTAATATGTCGGCTAACACATTGAGAAATTATAAGTACCAAATTTTCTTCGCTAGATGGCATGAAAAAAAGTTATTTAAAAAAATTAATATATGTTAGGCTTATAATAATTTATTCGTAAAACCGAAAAAATGGCTAAAAAACCCCCAAAAAAATATTTCCCGATCAGCCACTCAATCACTTTGAGAAGTCTTATTATTATCCGTATGGGAGAAAGTGACCCACCTCAATAGTAAGGAGACTCAAGATAAAACTTGAAAAAAATTAATGTCCAACCACCCAAAATAATATTTCCCAATCCGCCACTGATCAATGCTATCTTATGGAAAATGTAACACACTTCCCCGTTAGGAAACAATTTGGGAGAAATTGACCCAACTTCACAATGTGGGGATCAATGATATTCTTATGGGGAGAATGTGATCCACCTCATTCAAAGAGGTGGATCAATGTTAACCTTATATGAGAAAGTTATCCACCACATTCAAGGAGGTGGATCAATTTAACCTTAGGGGAGAAAGTTACCCACCTCATTAAGGAGGTGGATCTTGTTAACCTTTGGGAGAAAGTTATCCCCACTTTCAAGGGTGTACAATGTTAACCTTAGGGGAAAAGTTATTCACCTCATTCAAGGGAGGTGGATAAATGTTAACCTTTTTGGGAAAATTTCCACCCTTTAAAGGAGGTGGATCAATTTTTAACCTTTTGGGAAAAGTTATCCACCACATTAAAGGGAGGTTCCCCAATGTTAACCTTATGGGAAAATTTATCCACCACATTAAAGGGAGTTGGACCAATGTTAACTTTATGGGAGAAAGTTATCCCCCATTCAAGGAGGTGTACCAATTTTAACCCTTTAGGGGAGAAGTGAGCCAAACTGTCTTTTTAACCACAAATTAGGTATGTACCATCTTGTTTGTGCTGAATATTAGAACATGATTGAATCGGCCACAGCCCGGTAAACAGAAAGGTTTTGACGACCACTTCCGGGCACGTTTACCTCTACAAAGATGGTTATGCCTAACCACTACGTTAACACAAAAAAACGTATATATTAAATTAAAAAAATTTCTGATTTTTCAAGCGCCAGCGCACACTGATTTTTTAAATTTATCTATTTTCTAAAAACATTTTTTTACTTTTATTTTTGCATTTGAACAGTTTTTAATAAAACATGATCTAAATTCCTAATATAAAAATTTTAAGTTCCTTTCCCCATCCCTTCTTTCGCATTCAAAAAAATTTAAAATCGTTTACACGCTGATACCCGATCTAATAAAACAAAACGAAGATCTCTTGCTAACTAGAAAATTTTGGGGCCCTTTTACTCCTTGGGGGTGGGTAAGGCTCCAAATGATCACACCAAAGGGAGGCTGTGATAATTTTTAATAGATGTTTTTGTTGAGTTTGTTTTGTAAACATTAATTTTTCTTCTTTAAAAGGGGAAAAACGCAGAAGGGTTGAAAACGACGGGCCCTAGACCCACTTTTATGGCGAACAGTTGGTTTGTGCCTCAACAAGACTAGTGGGGCGTTTCCTTATCTGTCGAGAACATGGAATTTATGGTAAGAAATTACTAAATTTGAAAAATATTTTGGGCCCCCCTTTTTATGTTAGTGTCAAAAAGGACTCTCAACTTTAGAGCTGGCTTTTGTACCCAAGAGTTACAACCTTCATCACAGAGCAATCCTCCCCTTTTGAAAAGTACACCTTTATTTTAAAAAAAAAAATAATCTTCGTACAGAAAGTAGCATCATCCTCAGCACAAGCTTTTAATAATAAAAAGAACAAATAAAGTTGACCAAATAATTGATATCCGGACCCACCATGTGCCCCAATTTCACTATGTTCCTCAAACCAACTGTCTGCCACACCCCCAACCCACAAGTAAAGTTGACCTCAACAAACGCACATTAACTGACAGCCTACACCCAAGACGAGATGGGGCCTGCTACGAACACCTAGGGCACACCCCCCGGTCATAAAATACGCCACCATCCAGAAAAATTTGGGTGGTTTTATAGGGTTTCCAGGCCACCTTTGTCATATTTCCCCTCCCCCTGATACTCTTTTTCTCCTATTTTTTTCTGTCCCCTACCCCCCCACTCTCTGAGAAAATGTACAGAATATATACCGCCAGGGGTTTAGGGAAAAATCACTAGAGATATCCCGATACTGGAAAAATATCGATAAAAAATTAACAAAAAAGTATTGATACCAGTATCGTATTGGAAGAAAATTATTTATATCTTCCAGTGTCGATATTCAATACTTTCATTTATCGATAAAAAATATTAAAGACACTAGAATGGTAAAAATGAATTTTATAAACGATCAGAAAAATGATTAAAATATTTTATAAACAATCATAAAAATTAATATATTCTATAAACAATTTAAATAAATAATGAATATATTTTATACACAATCAGAAAAATGAATATATAAAATAAGAAAAATGAATATATAAAATAAGAAAAACTAATATATTCTTTTACGACTCAGATAAATGAGCATGTTTTATTTACCCCCATAAAAATGAATTATTTTACAAGCAAACAGAAAAATGAATATATTTATAAACAATGATATAATTATATGCTCCAGTCTTGTTCACTGAAAGCGTGAGAGATAGAAATTTGCTCACTCTTGTATCCGAAACCCTATTTCTGTCCCTAAATACATTGGCTCCTGCTTGATAAAGAGGCGTTCTGAAGGTACAGACGTTGCAACAATAGAAAAAGTGCACCCGGGGCAAGTTTGAACAAGCGGGGTTTAAAACTGCTTTCATGTCATCCCAAACTTCGAGTGGATTTGATTTCAAATGATGAGACTGAATTTTTTAAATACAGGGAAAACTCATTGTCAATTTTTATTGAAAAGCCATGATCAGTTTTTAATTTATTCCTACATGTGCAATGTTGGTGTGGGGGCTCCAAAATTGAGAGGATAATCAGGTTTTTCACCCATTCTTGATCTGCACCTCACTCCCACTCGTCAAAGTATCTGTTTCATTAAGTTTTTTTTTTTTTTAGCTTTGCAATAGTCTCACCACACGCTGCCGCATTATGGAAGTTAAAGTTATTGAACCGTGGATCCAATAACGTTGCCAATGCTATGAAACAAGCATAGTTCGATTATTCCAAACTCTTAGCCATCTCGCCAGTTAGGGAATATTTACAAGTTTCCATGGCCGGATTTGCTGGTGTGATGGCATCAGTTGCTGTGCACAGCAGAAAAGCATTGAAATGTTTTTTTGAATAGTTATATTAGTCTAGGAGCTAGCTCGAGTTTCGTGTGCACTTTCTATTTTACCCGCAGTATGACTTTTACATACTTCTTTAGGATGTCAATGTGTGAAAAAACCATTGGTCACATGACCGCATTTTGATCGCTTAGCCGCCATATTGGAATCAAAAGGGTGGAACACGTTTTTTGTGATTGCTTGTTTCTCGGCATTATTTAAAAAGGATTTTATTTTTATTAATTTTTTGTTTGAAAGATTTAAAAATTGTTCTTTAATTTATGTTTGATAATTTTGTTCTAAAACGCAACGGTTTTCTGTAAAATTATAAACACTTAAAATAGATTATTTTTTCTCGGTTTTTCTCGCTCAAATTTTTCAACCGATTTCTTAAATCTTTTTTTATTTGAATTGTCTTATACAGGTCCTCATATTTTGTATATAAAAATTTTGTTGGATAATACTACGGTTTTTCCGGAAAAAGTTAAAAAACTAAAAAAAAATCCTCATGCTTTTTTCTTAAATTATTATTTATTACGGTCCCCAAATTTTGATATAAAACACTTGTTTTGTATTTTTAAAAAATATTATTTTATTTAACTATAAATGGATGAGCTCAATTTGACTTGTACCTTACAAAGAAAATGGTGTTTCTAAAAGAAATAATATGTAACATTTAGGACTATTTAATTTTAAGTCCACTTTAAAATGACAATACAGACCTCAATCGTCATTCTTATAAGGATTATTACATATCTCCCCTGACTTGCAAATACAGAATACACAGCATGAACGTTCATCCGCACGACCACAACAGGTATTCTCTCGAAAACACTTCTTGCAAGAGCATGGAGTGGGAAAATCTTGAGGTCGATTGACAAGGGTGATATCTGATGAATCAATTCACCTAACGTTCTATGTAGCCGTAGTCTAGAGGATCAAGACCGTCTTCAGCTTACAAATCGGCGACATGGTGTAGCTCTTTTAAAACGTCTAGTCTAATGAATTGGTAGTCAGTACTAGGCTTCAAAGTCGATAATCTTTTTTTGGGTATTGGTGATGCCGGTGCTCATCAGTTGAAAGAAAGTGTTCATAGAGTTTTCATTAAAAACGCCTCAGCATTTGCCCCCATAGGTTTACTAAAAGAGATAACACCAAAATCTTGAAGAAACATAGTTGTAGTTTTGCCATCTTTTAGTGCTGCATGTTTTGTGAATAATTTACTGGTCTATTAAATCGTGAAAGTGAATGAATGGAGGAAGTACGAGAATGACATGCTCTAACATTTTTAAACTTAAGATGTGTAATCAGTGGGCGTTTTACCAAATAAATTTTGGGGGGATGAACAAATGTTTTTCCAGACTCTGAGCATTTCGAAATTGGAAAATTGGAAATATTCCCCAAAAGTGGTAAAGGAGAGTAAAAGGGCAATGGGCAATGTTGTGAACGGTGAACGGAGGGGTTGGAGAGGGGGGGGGGGGCAGAAGGCTCCCGGGAAAAGTTTTATAATTTAAGGCAATAATTAAAGCCTTGAACCGAGTTTTCAGGTAAATGTATTTTTTAATAGTATTTGTTGATACTGGATTTTTCATGTAAAATGGCTTTTCAGTGCATAAGGAAATAACTTGAATATTATTTTATTTCAGTTTACCTACTTTCTGAGCTATATATCCACTCGGCCTTGGAGATTTTGATTAAATTTAATTGCAAGACAGTTATACATATTCCAAACCAAAATACTACTCTCAATATTCAGGCAAAAATGATTTTAAGGGCCCCGGGTTTGACGCGTAAATTATCTTCTTTTTTTTTCATATCTCCAAAAAACTTTTTGAGATAGGAAATTACTTCATCGCTAATATATGTAGATCTATTTATAATACAAATATTCTAACCAAAACATATTTTTATAAAAGCAATAACTTTATGCTATACGAAAATAAATTTTTTTTAAATTTTTTGAAAAACTAAAGGTATTGTATTGCGACCGTAAAAAAATTAACCTGAAAGGTTGATGGATGTTGACATCTCATGACCCCAGCCCCCCCCCCCCCCCCCCGAACACTAAAAAATGGTGTTTGCAATGCCGTCTGTCTGTGTGCTTCTTAACCTCAAAATTAAGAGTATTTAGTAAAAAAGCGAAAAGAAAAAAACTATGTTGATTAAAATTCGTAATAGGCGTTGATTAAGATTATAAATAAACTGGCTATTTTCATTTTGCCATAAAAAAAACTTTTAGGGTACTTTACAGAAGCAGAATATTCCGTAATCTCCGCAACTATTTGAGATACTAAAAAATTTATCATTGCTAAATTGTAGTACTATTTAAATCAAAAAATTTATATGAGATATATTTTATAAAATCAACATTTTTCAGAGATATTGGAAAATATATTAATAACATTTTGTGAGCTTTAGTTGTGAAGAGACAGTAAAAAATTAGTAAGTCTCTCAAAAACGTATGTTCTCTTTTTTTCAACCTCTTAGGGGAAATTTTTGTATAACAATGATCTATAGCCATCATTTTAGATTCAATAGTCAATATCTATCTATTTTATTGGTCAAAATTTATAAATGAGGAATTTTAATAGCAATGCAATAACGAAAGATGTGCAACTCTTAATAGAATGCCGAAAATTTTTAAACCAAAAAGTCGACATTTTAATACGAAGTGGTTGACTCTTGGGATCCCAATATCAATATTTTTAATTTCTCGCTACCTTACAGGTAGAGTAAGTGTTTGTGATCGTAAAATTTTTAAAAAAACGAACTCACGTTTTGATGGGTGTCGATGTCTTATTGACTCCCCAAACCCTAAAAAGTTGTTTTCGCAATGCCGTCAGTCTGTCTGTCCAGTCTGTACATCGGGCTGGAGCTAAACTATTTTAAACCCATTGGGCTAAAACTTGGTATCTAGGGTTTCATAGGTTTACTCCGGGAATTTTTTGAAATTGGATATCCAACCCTAAAACTATGGATAGGTTCTTTAAAGACAGATAGGAAAAAAAAAAAAAGATTTTATAAAAATCGACTTAAACGATTTTGATTAAATTTCATTTATAAACTTTGTTTAATGTTACAAACCAAATGGATGCTCTCAACATTTCTCAAAAACATTTTAAGGGTTCCGTTCTGATGCCCTAAATTATAATTTTTAATTTTATTTCCGAAGTCTTTGAGATATGAATTACTTTTCATTGCATTCATTGGATCTATTTATAAAAACATCTTTTACCTGAAATATATTTTAATAAAACCAAAAAATTTTCAAGCTATTCACAAATATATATATTTCTTTTAACTTTGCCAAGACTTTAAGGTAAAGTATTACGTCCGTAAAAAATTTTAGCCCGAGTGGGGTCGATGTTTCATGACCCCCCGCCCCCCTACTCCGAACCATAAAAAGTTGTTTTTGCAATACCCTCTGTCTGTGGGGTCGTCTAATCCTAAATTTTAAAAGCGTTTACTAAAGAGTGAAAAAAAGAAAAATTCCATTTTTTTCAAAATCGGCTAGAACGATTTTATCCCCTCTCATTTTAGACTCAACAGTCAATAATTACCTAAAATTTTTTGGTCAAAATGTTAAAATAGAAATTTAATATCAATGCGATAACTATAAGATGTGCATCCCCTAGTAAAATGATGAAATTTTAACCATAAGTCAAAATTTAATACGAAGTGTTGACCCTTGGGAACCAATTTTGATATTTTTTATTGGTTGAAATATACAAATAAAGACGTTAATTATTTAAAAATTTAAAATCAAGGAATTTAAAATAATGAGTTTAAAAAAATTTTGCGTGTGTATAGCCCCAATTTTTTCTCGGGTCCGTAGTGAAATATTAAATTATGAATTTTGAGTAAATATCTCAATTTTTAAACAATAGAATGGAAAGTATGTGCGGAGTTCCAACCATTTATATTTTATTGGTCCAAATATAAATATGAAGACTTTAATTCTTTAAAAATAAAATTATAAAATTTAAAACTGTGTAAAAAAGTCTTACGAAAATATAGCGCAATTTTTGCTCGAGTTTGCTAGTGTATTATTTCATTTGACATATATTACGAAAATTTATTAAATATCTCCATTTTTAGACAATGGACGAGAAAGTCTGTGCGGAGTTCCATACCATTTATTTTAACTTGGTCTTTCTTTCCCCGTATAAGATTTTGCCAATAAAAAAATAAAAATTAGAAATTATTTTAAAATAATTTAATTGCAAGCCAAACATTTCAACTTCTACTATAACATATCTCAACTACAAGCACCCTTCAGCTCCAAACACTTCTTTTACTCCAAGCGCAACCATTTTGAAAGAGGTTTCAAAAGAGAAGTCCACATTCTAGTTCAGGCTATTGGATTAAAGGATGCTTCCGGAATATTGCATCTCTCAAGAGTAAGTTTATTCTTGTGGAATTATTATAAAATTAATGTACTACAGTATTTTCTTTGTTTACTACATATTACAGAACGCGGAAATAAGTACGCTGCCATTACAAATTCAATTTTGTATTGTATCTGGAAAAGAAAACGGATGTTCCATTAGTCTTTGGGCCCAAAGGTTTTAAAAAAAATGCTGAAGGAAGTAGCTCCACGATACAAAGTTCCATCAGAGAAGATCTTTAAACTGCTGTTGGGTGAAAAGTAAAAGGCATTGGAGAATTTATATATCAAAAAATTTGAATCTGTAAGGCCACTTTCAATAACGTGTGACGTTTGGAGCGAAAACAATGATGATGAAGAGCTTTCTTGGTGTCACCATACCCTATTTACAAGGTAATTTTCCCCTCTGAATTGGGAAACTCTCGAGTGAATTTGTTGAGACTAAAATAAACCATTCATCAATTTTTCCCCTTGCACGTTGAGTTGAGTGCACTATTAACTATTGTTATGTGAGTAAATAGTTTTTTTGGGGACTTCATTTGAATCTGCTTTTACTGGCAAAAAAAAGAGTTTGTTTGATTGCCACACAAGTGTTTAATCTGAGAAATAATCTCTGAAACATCCTGAAGAGTGGAATATCCCACTAAAAAAATTAAAATTTTAGCATTTTTTACCAACAATGGGGCGAACATGGTCTCTGCCAACAATTTAATTGAAGGTCTGGGAAAGAGCAAGCACATTTCTTGCTTTGCCCACAACCTCAATCTAGTCACCGAAGGAGAGTAGTCTAGCAGGCCCTTTTGGGCCCCCTACGTCACAGCTGTGCTTTTTTACCCTTATTCCGCCCCCCGCTCCCACCCCTCCCGCCCCTGACATACTTCCCTCCTCCTGCCCCTCCCCCCAACAAACCCCGGAAATGTTGGTTATTTTTGATTAATTATCGTTAATTAATTATTGTTAATTGTTAGGATAGAGGTGTTGTAGTTTTTTTTTTTTATTGCTGGCATACGCCGACATGTTGGTTGTTAATTAATTAATTGGTAGGATAAAAGGCGTTGGAGTTTATTATTGGTAGGATAGAGGTGTTTTTATTCATCAATTAGGGCGATGTTTGTTATTTGCTGAAGGGATAGAGCCACCCCGGGGGTCGCGCTCCAAGATTTCAGTCTTTCTCCTCCGGATGCCCGATAGTAAATGATGCAAGCATCTCCAGTAGGGAGGCACGCTGCCTGTTTTATGACCAATCTAGCATTTCACTTTTCCCTCCCCCACCCTCCCCCAGAGCAGGGGTTGTTCATCCCTTTCCCCCCGGGCATTACCTTCGGGGGGACGTACCGACAATAACCTCCATTCACCTTGAGGAGTCATTGTGTTTTTCAAAATAGACACCTGTAAGGCAGCTCTGAAAACTCCCGTTAAACGGGAGTCACGCTTTTACATCCCATGAAAGTGGACATGTTTTGGCCCCAAAAGCTCTCTCACAACACACACATCCAACTTGTTGGTACTTAGAGGGGGGCTCCTCGGCCCAAAAAATATTAAAA
>JBCFYV010002522.1:0-33644 GCA_039000515.1 Timema cristinae
ATAGGGGCCTTGGTTTTTTTTTCGGCAGACTAGATGTTTAGTAACGCTACCAATGAAGCTCGGACACTACATTGTGATACATTCATTTAGTTTCAATATGTATTAACGCAACAACACACCGGAATGTCAACCTAGTGTCTAATAGCAAAAAATTTTGTATTTGTTTCATTAGTGCCTTCCTTGGAGGATCTAAGGCATCTCGACAAGTTTTCCCACCTTCAAGTTGCGAAACTCATTACCCCAGGCACACACCCTATGTCAACTCGAGGTCCAATTGACTCAGGTAAGGGTTAAATATGAATTGTACCCTGACAAGGGGTCAAATGTGTTTTGTTTTCTAGATTTGCAAGTGACTTCGATATCGAGGGTTCTGGAATCCCAGCCAAGCGTACTGAAGAGAAGTTGTATACAAAGGGAAATTGTTTATTTATTAAAAGTGTGTACAGTGCCTGCTACGTGTTATAGAAGCTTAGACAGACATTCTCAAGTGATGTCCACAAGGTTCGTCCAGGGAATCCATAGCATCCCTTTATAATCTTATAATTTTGAATAATAAATGGTAAATCACTGGTGTTCACTAAACACAATGGAGATCCTTCCCATGTTAAAGCCGCATAAAAATTGAGGCCCAAAGGTAGGGGTTGGCCACGCCCTTGTGCTTGGACTTTAAAAAGGGAAATTCTGGCATTCACATTTAAATTTTATTTTCTCGTCAGCTGGCACAAAGAACTTTCCCATAATAAAGAAATGAAAATTTTTATGCAATTTCCAACTATTTAGGGTTCGGCCCAAACGGGCGAGCGAGCGCGTAATTCGCAGGCCCTAGTTCATTAGAGATGATGTATCTGTCAAAGACAATTGCACATCTTTTCTCGAAAATTTCCCTTACAGAAAATATTGTGTTTTTAAAATAGAAAAATGAGGAGTGCTTCCAATTAATAAATTGAGAAATGTTGTAGGGTACTGTACTGAAGTGTTTTAAAATCAGATTAACCGCCCCAGTGTCGGAATGGTGCGTTGCACTTGATAGCTTTTGACAAGGAGGCAAAGGTTCGAATTTTGGGCTCAGTGAACTGAAGGTGATATTTAAAACTATTTATTATTTGGGTTTTTTCATACTCTCTCCAACTAATGGTGATTCTTATTGTAAAGGCCTACTTTGAATTATAATTTGAAATATTAAAACATAACGGGTTACATATATACATTATATTATTAATGGTCCTACCAATTAAATTAGGCCATTGATAGCAAGTGTTTAACCTATCACTGATAGAAAAAAGTCAAATATCATGCAAAATGAGAAGTTCCCCAGCACTCAATGAACCACATACAATAATATTGCCTAGCGCCTGTAAACTAGACTGTACCGGTCGAGCGCCGCGCTTGAAAAATAAACCATTCTATCTTTCAAGCGCGCTCGCTCCAGTGTGGCCACCTCCCATTACAACCCAAATTTGTGTTCTATTTGGGGACGCGTCGCGGCAGTTGGCCTAAAAGACATTTGGCCTAAAAATATCCAAAAGTCATTTGGCCTAAAAGGCGTTTTGGCCAAAAGGCATTTGGCCTAAAAGGCATTTGGCCTAAAGGCTGTTGGCCTAAAAGGCAGTTGCCTAAATCATTTGGCCTAAAATGTAAATTTAAAACCCTTTTGGGTATATCTTCGGAAAGTAAAAGGTACTGTTAGTTGTTTTCATCTGAATATAATAGCACAACGATCAAGGTAAGTTACAATATTTCTAAAAACATTGACAATACCTACATACAACTAGATCATTAGTTCACAAAACACTAAAATCACCTTTTTATATATAGATTTCCGATATTATTTCTTGTTAATATACTAAAATTATATGCGGGACATTCAAATTATGGGACTTTGACAACTTATTCCGAAAGGCAAAATGAAAGTGGAAACCAATATTCAACCCACCCACTTTAAATTGTTCTGAAGTGACGCCAATTTCGTTTAGCGCTACTGAGATATATATGAAAAACATATTTTTTAAATCTATTGTAAAAAATAATTAAAAATATAAATAATAGTGATGCATTAAATAAATTTTGCCAGTAAATATTACAATGGTCATATATATAAAAATTAAAAAATTATGGTTTTGACTAGATCCTTAACTCTATTATTTTTTGTTAGAATTATTATAACTATTATATAATAAAATTAGTAAAGTTTATTTTTTTTCAAACAGTGTAACTATTTTTATTACGGTGATAATTATTAACAACATGGGCTATGTTAACACAATAGGTCCTTTGTTTTAAAACTATATACTAATTTCCCTCCTAGTAAATTAGCAAAACATTCTCAGGAATTATTTCAACTAATACTCTATTTTTTTATATATATGTATATATAATAACTAATACTCATATATTAAATTAAAATAAACAGATTTTAGAGCAAAAAAACCCCTTTTTAAAAAAATACAAAAAAATTTTAAAAAAAATTTGCCCTTTGGTTTCTTTTTTTAAAAGTCTTCAAAAAAAAACGTAAAAAAAAAAAAATTTTTGGAAGATTTTAAACCCGGGAATGAAAAATTTTCCAAAAGGGGGGCAAAAAACAACGATGAAAGGGCAAGGCCCCCCCGAAAAGCCAATGCCCTGCAGCAGAGGGGCCAAAAGGGATAAATCTGCGAGATTTTGGGTTTTTGGGTAAAAATATCTCCCCGCTAGGATCGTTTTGTGTTCCCCCATTCCAAAAAGTGCCCACTATTAAAAAGCCTAGAGGCAAACAGCCCGTGACTCAAGTTTGGGCCCCCCCAAAATTACCAAAAAAAAATCTTTTTTTTTTGTCTAGCCCCGTTTGTGCTCAAATTTTTACTCAAGGCCCGAAATGAACATTTTTTGCTGTTTAATGGCCAATTTAGAAAAAATTTAATGTTGGGGGGCCAATTTAAAGCCCCAAGCCTAGCCCGCCACATTTTTTGAAAAAACCCAAAAAAACAAAATTTATTTAAGTCAACCCCTTGTGTTCCGTTTGTGTCATTAAATTTCCCCCAAAATGAACATTTTTTGCTTTAAAATTAGAAAAATCTTAGAAACTTTTAAAATTGGGGCGGCTAACTTAAACCCTTTTTTTAAAAAAAACCCCCAAAATTTTCAAAAACGGTAGAAAAAAATATAGTTAAAGGGCGGGCCACCACTTTTTTTAAATATCAATGTAAAAAAATTTCTGTTTTTAAAACCATTCGTTTTTTTTTTTTTGGCCCCATGTGGCCTGAACATTAACCCCTAGGCAAGGGGAATTTTGGGCCTTTTGGGATGACATTTAATAAGGGGCAAAACCCCACTAAGCCCAAAGGCTACCCCGGGCCACATTTTAAAAAACAAAAAAAAACAAAATTCTTTTTTCCGCCATTATTTTTGGGCCTTTTCGTTTGTGCTCATATTGCCCGGAAAGGATTTTGGTGGGGGAATAAAATTTACAAATTCCCTAGAGAAGAATTAATTGGCGGGTAACTTGAGTTTTTCCCTAAAACCCCAAAACATTTTAGAAAAATCAAATTTTAAATTTGTGGCCCCAAAACCACATTTTTAAATAACAATGAACAAAAATTTCTGTTTTTAAAACCGGGCTCGTTTTTTTTTGAATTAAAAACTCTTTAGGCGCTTTTATGAAAAACATGAGAGTAAAATTTTTTAAGGGATGCGAAACCGCACCCAAGTAACAAAAAAGAAACGGGTTTTAAAAAGGAAAACCCCGCTCACAAAAGTCTCAAAAAAAAAAACCCAAACCCAACAAAATAAAAAACATCTGTTAGTCGCCCCATGTTGGTACGCCATAAGAAATTTGTATACTATTTTTTACCCCCTTTTTCTCTAGGGTACCCTCGTCCCTCTGATCACTGTTTTCATATAAAAAAAGAAAATTTTTTTCCACATGTTTTCAAAGTTTCAATTTTTCACAATACGTGTTTTGGGTTTTCATACAATGCGAATAAAAGGGGCTAATAAATTATATTCAGTATTGTTTTAAATTAAATTTATTTTGATTAATATTTTTTATTTATTCGTAAATATTATAAAAAAAAATTTTGGGGCCTTTATAGACGTTTTTTCAAAGAGCTCCAATATAATTGGGGGTTAACTATTCGAGTATTATTATTTGTTTTAAAATTTAAAATATTATTATTTTAACAAAATTTAAATTACAAAAAAATTTTCATTTTATTGAAAATTAAATTATTTTCATAAAATTAAAAAATCCCCTATTTTTAAGATCCCAAAAAGAAGTATAACTTTTTTTCCGCGCGCGTACATAAAACACCACCCATTTTTTTTTTTGGCCCAAAATTTTGCTTTGAACAAAAAAACTTTTAGTGTTTGGTAAACCCAAAGCTTTTTAATAAAAATGAAATTGAAGGCGACCCCCAGCTAGAGTTTAAAAGATACCCAACCATATTAAAAAACAAAACAAAACCCAATTCCCTGTTTTCAAAAAATTTATTTTTTTTCTTTGTTTGTGCTAAAAATGTGTCCGAAAAAAACATTTTTTGCTCAAAAAATTGGGAATCTATAAAACTTTTAAATTTGTGCGGGCCAAGTTAAAAACCTTTCCTATATAAAAAACCTGTAAAAAAAAAGAGTACAAGTTGGCTCGCCACATTAATTGTTTTTTAAATTTTTCTAATTTTAAAGCACAAATGTTCTTTTTCCCCGAGCACATATGAGCAAAAATTTTTACACAATATTGATTTAAATAAATGTTTTATTTTTGGTTTTTAAATATGTGGGGGGCTAGCGTGAGCTAAAATTTTTCCCCACCAAAATTAAAATTTATTTTCAAAATTTGGGCCAGTTTCACAGCACAAATGTTCATGTTAGGGCACAAAATGAGAAAAAAAATAGAGAAAAATTTGGGATTAGAAAAAAAAAATTTTTTTCAGAAAATGTGGGGGGCTAACTTGATTACGGGGCCAACAGCAAAACCCTTCTCTTTCTCTTCTCCGTCGCACTCTACAAGAATTTTGAAGGGTGGGATTGGGCCCACAGTCCTTTTCTCCCTCCATTCCTAAAAAAATACAAACATTTTGAAGTAAAGCAAAAAAAAAAAATTTCTTTGCTCCCCGGCAATTTTTCCCTTTGGTTTTTTTTTCAAACCCACTAACATAATTTTTTGATTTTAAACAGTTGTAGGGGGGTTCCCTGTTTTGGGCTTAAATCCTTTGCTTTTTTATAAAATTAAAAAATTGTATTGTTTTGTAATTTTTGTGTAAATTTTAGTGATATCAAAATTTTTTTTTAAAATGAAATTTTCATTTTCCCTTTTTTTAAAAGAAAGTTTTTTCCCAAAATAAAATAATAAATCGGGGACAAAATTTTCTACCGCCCCTGCTAAAATTTAAAAAGGGTGAAATTTAAAGGAAATTTTTCTCCAAAATTTTTTCCCGCAATTTCCATGCAAACGGGGGTTACTCCAAAATTCTATTTTCCCCTCATTTTACCTTCAAATTTGCTATTAAATGCGGAAAGCATTACGGGTGAAGATAAAAATGAAAAAACAACACTACTAGAGCTTACTCTTTTTACTTAAAAAAACATATTTTAGACATAAAATACACCCATATCAAATAAAACCAAAGTACATTTTTGTATAGTTTTTAATTACTTTTAAAACTTAAATTAACTTTTTTTAAGATAAATACAAATACTTATTTAAAAGTGACTTAATAAAATAAAATGAAAGACCCCTTTAACACACTGGCTCAATAAGGATTCATAAAAAACTTTTTTTTAATTATATATATATAAAAATATATATATAAAAAAAATCAAAAACCTTTTTAAAAAAAAGGGTTTTGAACAAAAAGTTTAGTACCCTTTTTTTAAAAAAAGGGCCAATGGTTTAAAACTTTTGATTTTTCACTTGACGAGAAAAAGGGCTTTTAAAAACCCATAAAAACAAATTAAATAACAATCTTTTTTTATAAATTAATTAAAACTTAAATAAAATGACCTCCCCCACAAAGCTTTTTACTTAGAACCAGTGGTGCCTAAATTTGGTGGGTAAAGGGGGCACTTCCCCCCATAACCCCTAATAATTTAAAACCCAAACAAAATTTTAATTTACTTTATAAAAAAACATTAGCCCCAGAAGATAAAGTCGTTACATAGGCCCTTTTTAAGACTTGGTTTAAGACTTTATATTAAAAACAAAACACATATTTTAAAAGTGCCACTTATTTCTCATTTGAAAAAAGCAAAACCCCTATTTACTTCCAAAACTTTTGTATACAAGAAAATAAATATAATTAGTAGCCCCCCTTTTTTTAATTTAATTTTTTTCTTTTTTATTTTTTTTAAGCCCTTTTTAAACAAAAATTTTAAATGGATTATTAAAAACCGAGTACCCCCCATTTAAAAGAGACTTCGAATCATTTTTCGCACCCCCCCCAATTTGGGTTTAAAAAAAAAATACTAAAGAAACTTCCGAACTGACAAAAAAAAACCCGAGCGTGTTATTCAACACATTAAAAAAATATTGACTTAGCCCCCGGGTTCCCCACATTTTAGACCAAAGGGGAGCCTTTGGGGGGGGGGGGGGGGGTCCCGGGGGGGGGGGAAGGGGGGGAAATTTTTAATTTTGGGCCGGGGGGGGGGGGAAATTTTTTTCTTTTTTAAAAAAATTTAAACTAACGTAAATTTAAATTGTTTTTCAAATTCAAAAAATACAATTTTAAAAATTCTCACAAAAGTCTTTTAAAAATAAGGATTTAAAAAAATTTCTTAAAAAATTTTGAAAATTTAAAAAAAACCCACTACACCCCGATCTACGCTTCCCCAAAAAAACAAGTTAAAAATTTTGAATGAAATTTGACTTTTGAGACCGGGAAAAATTAAAAGCAAAAAAACCAAACGTACTATTTTTTTAAATTTGTGAACAGGGGTGTAATTTTTTTATCCTTTTATAAATAATTTTTTTTCTAACAACACATAAACCGTACAAAAGTTGTTTTCAAAAACACAGCCCCGACCCCCTTATCCCCATTGGTAGCGTTTTTTGCATACTGACCCTAAGGCCCGGGGGTTAAATTTCCCCGGGAATGCCCCAAAAAACGTACCCTTTGGTTAAACTGTGTTTTTCCCCCTTTCACAATGATTAATTAACGTCAGGGGGCTGGTGTTGTATTTGTTCTAGTTTTAAATTTATTTGTCAACTCTTGGGGAAATAATTTTAACATTCTACGGTTGTCTGTCGCAAAGGTTTTAAAATCGAGGTCACTCATTGGGGCAGAACGGGGGAAGAGGGAAGGGTTGATAGGGGGGGTATTCCCAAATTTTTTCCCTCCCCCCACGAAATATGCCTTCCTCCATTATTTTTTAAATTTTCCCTTGAAATCCCTTGATTTAAAAAAGCTAAAGGGGAAGGTTTTTGCATAAAAAATTCAGAAAGATTCTATAAAAAAACCTTTTAAAAAATTCTAAATGTTTAAAGGGGTTCACCCCAAATAGCTTTTAGGGGGCTTTCCCAAATTTTCAAATTTTTTTCCAGGGCTTGGAGTCAATCCCCTAAAAACTCCTTAAAAAAAATTTTTTTTTTAACAAACCCCTTTCGCACGAAAATAAAAAAGCCCCCGATACTCTTGAAAGCTTTCACAAAACTTTGGGTTTTTTTCCATTGTGACTTACAAACCCGTTTGGAGTTGACAAATACATAAATTTTTCCCCAAAAAGGCCCCGGGAATGGGGAAAGGGTGACATTTTAGATTGAATGTACCTACTTTTTGCATATATTGAGAGGGGGGGAAAACCCAATTTTTAAAAAAAAAACCCCCTTGTTACACCCCCCTGGGATTTGAACTTCAATCTTAAGGAACAACTTTTTTTCCAACTGGGGGAGGGGGGGGGGGGGGATGGTATGGGGTGGGGGAAACAAAATTTTTTATCTCCAACTTTGGGGGGGGAAAATATTTTTACCAACTTATAAAACAAAAAATGTAGCTTAATCTAAATTCCCCTTTTAAAAAATATAATTTTGACACACTTTTTGAACATTAAAAAAATTTCAAGTTTTTCACTATACTAAAAATTGGGGTTTAATAATAGGCCTACTAAAAAAGGGGTTATTAAATTTTAAAATTTTGAAAAGTTAACACATAAAAAAAAAGTGAACTTTTAAACTTTCCCAAAAAAATTAAACCCCTTAATTTGCTTTTCATTAATTTCCCGTACTAAAACATTTGTTCAGTAGTACAAAAACTATGTTCTTGTAAAAAACATTTTTTATGTTGCCCCAAAACAGCCACGTGATATTTTAAATTTAAAAATAATTTTCTAAACTATTTTTTTCCAGATACACGGAAAAACATAAAAAAATATCCACCTTGCAGGGGGAAAATTTCTCTTCCAGACTACTGCCCCAAAATTAAATAAAGGGCAAGATAAATTTTTTTTTAAAAAGGTTATAAAATGCATTTTAAAAATTTCTTGCAGTTAAGTAAACTTTTTAAAAAAAATCATTAAAATTTTAAAAAAATAAAAGGGGGAATTTTTCCAAAAGGGTAAAACTTTTGGGGGGTACATTTTTTACCCCCCCCATGAAATAAATTACATTTTTTTTCGTAAATCTAAAATAACCCAAGTTTCACGGGTGAATTTACCCAGGGATAACATTTTGGGAAAACCACAAATAAGGGCGTTTTTAATTTGTTTTTTTTAAGGAAATACAGAAAATTAGGATTTAAGGTTCAAAATTTCTTTCAGGTAAAAAAAATTTTTTCTAGAAAATTTAAAAACGAATCATGACCCTTTTCCCAAACTCTTTTAAAAAGGGAATAAAATTTTCTCTGACATCAGAATTTTTAGGAAAGCAGGGTGTATAACACCATATCCCCTTGGATTACTTTTTTTGCATACGGCAACGAATACAAGGGCTTACCCGGCTTTTTCCTTAGAAAGGGAAGGGAAATTTTTCCCGAAACCCTTCACGCAAAATAAAAGAAAGTTTACAATAAACATACAAACATTTACTATTCACATTTTGATTTTTGGAAGCATATTTTGACATAAAAAAAAAAGGTTAGTAACGGGCGCACCCCCCTCGGGGCTTTGGAAAGTTTAACGGGGCTAGTCTTGTTTGAGCTCAACTGCTGAGGACGGGGAATCGAGGTTTAAATCTCGGTCGGGTAAAACTGGGGGTTTTTTCCCCAAAATGGTTTTCCACCCTCCCCCACGCAAATGCGGGTTAACTTCCTCTATTTCAACCTTCCCAATTCCAAATTCCATTACGTAATTAGTACTTGGGCGTATAACCCAAACCCGAGTAAAAAAAACCCTGGGGGCTAAAAAATTTAATAAAAAAAAGTGCGGCACTACACATCCCTGATCTAACAGAAGCAATTTTTGGGCTAGGTCACGAACAGATTTTACAGCAGCGCTGCGTTTTTAGGGTAAGCTAAATTTGGGGCTGGTAAAGTAACGAGCCTTCCCTAAAAATCAAAAGGTAGTTTAGTATAAGAAAGGGACCCTTTAAGATCCCAAAAATAAACCCAAAAAAATTTTTGGAATTTCTCAGTGATTTTAGAAATTTGCAGGGGGAAAGGGGAGCTTGGAGGTAAATTTTTTCCCAAAATTAAATATTTAATTACTTCTCTAAATTTGTAAAAAAATTAAAATTTTAAATTAATTGGGAAACGGGAAAAAAATACAAATAACTTTTTACATAATTATTTTTAAAAATTATTTTTATTAAAAATTAAATATTTAAAATTTCATTCTGAAAAATAGGGGTGATGGATATAATAGAAAAAAACTTTTTAAAGATAAAGGAAAAAAAAAATTTGGACAGATAAATAAAAATAAATCAAACCCCAGATAGCCAAAATAACTTTAAACCCTCTAAACTTCTAAAAGGGGGTTGGGGGAAAAGGGGGGTTTAAAAACTACAAAATTAATAAAACAATTACATCCCCGGGCCCGGGGGCCAAATTTTTTTGGCATCCCCGTAAATGCACCATTTCCAAATAACAATAAGTTTTAACCCATTTTAAAATGTAACCCCATGAAATCAGTGGGGTGGGGGAGATTTAAAAAAAACCCTTTTTTTTATAGTTGAAAATCGAAATTTGGCGGGCAGGTAGAAGGACAACTATAGATAAAGATATTATTCTTAAAACAAATGTGTTTGGGATGGGTTTTAAGGGGAAATTAAGATTAGGGGAAAAGGAAATCTTAAAAAACCAATAGAAACAATTCCCTAACAGAAAATTTATTTGATAAGCTGAGGTGCAAAGAAATAGAGTGATTTTTTTCAAATTAATTAAAATTTTTATTTTAGAAAATTTTAAAACTATTTTTTTTGGTGTTCATTTCAACAATTCCCTGCGAAAAGCGGCAAATTTTGGGGATCAAAGACTGCTTTAAAATATATATAAATAAAATTTTATAATATAAAAAAAAATTATTTTACTTCTTATAAGTAGTAGTTTAATTTGGGGCTTCATCAACATACAAATTTTTCCCACCTCATACTTTTTTCTAAAATTGTTTTTTGGTATTTTAAGTTTCAGGGTTTCAAAAAACCTGCAAAGGCGCGAAGGGTTTTTCAAGATGAGGGGTAAAACCAATTTCTCATTTCTTTCGATTTTCCCCTAAATTTTAATTGAAAAAAAAATTTAAATTTTCCCGTTTGGCCAAAGAAGCAATAAAATTAATTACTATCTTAAAAAACCCTTTACTATTTTTATAAACTTTAAACAAAGCTTTTAAATAGAAAAAAAATTAAATTTTAAAAAATAAATGTCTCTTTTTTGGGTTTTTTTAAAACGTAAAACATTTTATTTTTTTTCCCTAAGAATAAGAGCCTTAACAATTATTTTTAAAAGTTCAAAATAAGGCTAAAAGAGCATAGAGTTTGAGAAAACCGGGTTTAGATGATTTGCTAAAAATAAAATTTTTTACCCAATTTTAAATGGAGCGAACCCCGTGGGCAAAACCCGAGTAAGTTAATAGATTTTTAAAAAATGAATGATTGATTAATTCTTTTAGAAAAATTAATAAACAAATATACTTAGAAAGACTGATAAAATATATTTTGGGCATTTATAAAAATATTTTAAAAAATTCCCAAAAAAAACAAGATTTATTAAAATGGTGGGGACCACATGTATGTAAAAATTTAAAAAAAAAACGGAAAGGGTAAAAAACTTTTAATTTTTTGATACAAAAGGGTAGAAAAATTAGTATTATTTTTTATTACACCACTCTTAAAACTACCCGTTCGGGCTATACGCACTTACGCTAATGAAAAATTTGGTAAGGGGATTGTGAGAGGGAAATGAAGGACCTACTTTTTTAACGTGGAACCCGGGAAACCAGGGTGGCGGCCTGGAAACTCCCCACATTCAAAAATTTGGCTTTCAAAATCAAATTACAAAACCTTGGCAATGTAAAAATTTTCAACATACAAAAGGGAAACTACAGGTTTAATTTGGACGTGCTGCTATACCTTGGGAATAGTAAATTGGAAAAGACATATTTTTTTTAAAAAGGGTATATATACTTTTAACTAAACACTACCACCTCGAAATCTATTAGCGGCCACTACAAATCTTAACGAAGTTTCCGGAGACAGCAAAACATTTTTTAAATTTTTTTTGGGTCAAAAAATTAAATCTTTAAAAAAAGTCTTTGGGCCTAAAAATTTGGCCAAAAAGGGGCGTTTGGCCAAAGGGCATTTGCCTAAAGGCTTTTGGGCCTAAAGGGCCCTTTTGGGGCCAAAAGGGCTTTTTTGGGCCCCACCCCCCCTTTACCCAAATGACGGGTACCCTTCAAATTTTATATTTTTGTCGCTCGCGCGCTCAGCCGGGCCGTACCCTAATATGAAATGATAAAGTTTTTCCCGCCTTTGTACTAAAAAAAAGTTATAAGAATCCGCCCTTAGTTTTGAACAAACTTCATTTCTATTCTTCACAAAATTATCAAAAATTTTTAAATTTCCAAAAAAAATACTTTTATTCTTTAATTTTTTAAACTATAAAATAAATTTAAATGTAAATTTCTAAAAGTGTAAAAATTTTTTTTTTTTTAAAACATTTTTTTGCTAGGGTTTATGCACTAAAAAAAAGACTAATTCACCCAATACAATACTAAATTTATATCAATACAAAATATAAACTTTAAAATTTATCTCAAAAATTGTATCCTACATCAAGGAATTTTTTTAAAAAAAAATTTTGGGCAGGGTTTAAACGGGGTTCCAGGGTGATTAAGAATTTTGAGAACCACGGGGTTTTAGGTCTTTAAAAATTCAAAAAGAAAAATAGAAGTTTAAAGGGGATCCAAGGTAGCCCAAACAAAAAAGCAAACTCGATTTAACCCCCAAAACAAGCCCGATTTTTCTTATATCATGGGCCCAAAAACATGAATGATAATTAAATCAAATATTTAAAAACTTTTAAATTTAGTTATTTAAAAAATTATTTTGGGGTACCAAAGTAAGGGAAAGGGACATTGTGTAAATAACAGAGAAAAATTCTACAACTACACTTTTTTTCAACCCGTTATTTTTTTAATTAAAAAAAAATGCCAACGTCACGTCCCCGGAAAAGGGGTTTTTAGGGCGGGTCTTATAAACCCCCCGGGAAAAATTTTTAAATCATTTCAAACGGGGGGATTTTTTAAAAAAGGGGGCGTCTTTTTGTGCCGGGTATCTTTTTTATCTACCAAAATAATATTTTTACCCTTTAATTTTTTAAAATCGGTATGTTTAAATACCTGAAAACTTTTACGGGAATTTTAAAAAAAGCTTTTTGGGCCATAGTGCCCGGGGTTGTTCTTAATGGGGGTTTTGGGCCAATCAAATCTTTTTTTTGGGTTTAAAAATTTTGGGTTTCAGGGTTTTTAGTTAGTTAGCTAAAACCCGGGGCTCAAAACTATAAAAAGTTAAAAAATTTTAATTTCCCTTTTTTATATAAAAAGTAAAATAATACAAGCTTTTTGTAATTTAAAAATTTTGTAAAAACCCAAATTACAAAATGTGAGAACTTTTAAAAATAAAATTTTGGGTAAACTTTTTCCCCAAACCCTTTTTGCCCCCCATTTTACAGAAACCGAAATTATAAAAATTTTTTGTTTCCCTGCTTTCCACGTGACCCATAAAAAAAAGTGTCCCACTGACGCCATCTGTTTTCTTAAATTGATCTATATAATAAAACTGGATGGACATCGGGAGGTTTAAAATTTTTCGAGCTGTCGTTTTCATACCATTGTGTAAAAAAAGGGAAAAAATTTTTGGGGTTACCCTTTTTCTCCCAAAAAAACCAAAAACAAGGCAAATTTTGGCATTTTGACATCTTCAAAAAAATTGATTAAATTTAAAATTAAAAAGGGCCCTACAAAAAATTTTTAATAATAAAAAAAAATATTTTAGTAAAATTTTTGGGAGAACCAAAAAAATTTTCCCGAAATTGGTTATTTTTTTCCTTTTGGAATAAGTGATGTACCCTTTATAAATATAAAATTTTATAAAAATATATAATTTCTAAACGAAGCTCAAATTTTAAAGGCTTTATTTCGTACCAAAAATTTTACCCTTTTAAAAGTGCTTAGTTAAAATAAATCCCTTTCCCCAGAAAAAAATTTTTTCTTCCGTTCTAAATGGACGTTTATTCTATTAAATAAATATAAATAGTTTTAGGGTACGAGAAAAAAAGTTTTTTAACAGTTTGGGTTTATTACAAAATTAAAGGGGTTTTAAGTAGTTCCCGGGTATTTCCAAAAAACCCCTAAAAATCTTATTATCATTTGAATGTAAGACTTATATACAAAGAAAGCCCATTTAAACAAATTTTAATACATTTTTTTAGCTAACTTTTTAAATTATGGTTATCAAACCCTTCCAACATAATAGGGTTTCGGGAAAGCAATAAACAAAATATTAGCCAACTTTTTTTTTAATGATATTATAAAAAATACTTTTTTGCAAGCCTATAACCTAAGTGTTAGGTTGAATTAAGAAACTACACAAAGTTTGTCATTCAACAAATTAATAAATTTTTAAGGTCCCCTTTATTCATTAAAATTAAAATCAACTTTAATATAATTGTTTAATGGTTTTAAAACCCAATATCCAAGCTAGTAACCAAATTTTAAATATAAGAAAAACTTGGCAGACTTAAACATTTGGTTTGATAACTACATATTTATTTAAATATCTTAAAATTGTTTTAAATTTTTTGTACAGATTACCTGAAAAAACCAAAGTGTAAACCCTTTTAAATTTGTAAAGTATCTTCAGGAAAAAAGAAAAAAACCCTTCACAATTTTCAAAAAATAATACTTTTATTCATAAAGAAAATTTTTTCCATAAGAACTTTGGGAAAGAAACCCTTTTTAAATCTGTTCCCCCACATATACAGACATTAAACTTGAGATTAAACTTTTTTTGTCCTTGGAAATATGTATGTTTATGCCCATCCAGTTATTTTTAGAGAACAATGATTTCCTCCCCACTCTTTTAAAACGTCATTTTTTAAACCAAATTTGAGCGTTCTCAACCCTCGGGGTTAACTTGTTTCTGTGTCGAAAAGTTGTAGCGTTATCACAGGGCTTATACGCATGCGCGAACCAAAAAAAACAAAACCAATTGGCGGTACTTTTAAAAATATATTTTCCAAAAAGATACCTATTTTGGCGATAAATTCATTTTCAAAAAACGTTTAAAAAAAATTAAAGTTCTGAAAAATTTGGGTATCGGAAATAATTTTAACCTCCCAATTGCAATACTTTTTCGGGGTTAGCATAAAATGCCCTTAGTGGTTAAAATTTACCGGGTTTTCTTTGCTGGCTGAAACTATCATCCTTAAGGCGTGTTGGTACTTTCCTTTTTCTAAAGGAAAGGCCCCCGCTCTTTGGGATCTCCTTATTTTCTAACCTTAGTTCAATCATGAAGTTTGCAATAGCAACCAAAAAGGGCCGACGCCCCCAACCCAAAAGGTTAGGTTATCTTGAACCCCGGGCAATTTGAATGTTTCGGGAGAGGGGAAAAAGAATAAAAATTTTAGTAATTTAAATATTATCTAGGAAAAAAATTTTTAAGGGGGTTAGAAATCGTATTGTCCTTGGAGGAAAAAGCAATTTTTTAATAAATACGGTGAGACCCCCCTGAGTTTGGAGCCCTTTTAATTTTCCCACAAGTTAAAAAAAATAACTTTAAAAAATGTTCTTGCTAAAAATTACCATTAATATTTTCAGATAAGTAAAAAAAAAAAACTTTTAAACCCTGAATATTTCTTTAATAACCAATCATAAAACATAAAAATGTGGTCTATAATATAAAATAGTATTCGAAAAACAAATTAAGGTAAAACAAAAAATAACAATACTTAAATTTATTAAAAATTATTTGGGTACTTTTGTAAAAATAATTTTTAAAAGTTGAATTTTTTTAAAAAATAAATTTTTAAAAATTTAAGGCAAATTTTAAAATCAAATTTTAAAACAAAAAGATTATTTAAAAAAATTTATCCCGGTGATTTAAATTTAAAAAATTTTTTTTTGAAATTTAATAAAAAAAAAAAAATTTGGATGTTGCATTTTGGGGGTTTTTGTTAATATTGAAACATAAAGGCCCTAAAAGGGGAAGGAGCCTAAAGGGGGCAGGGGACCATCGGGGGGACCAGGACCCTAGACCAGGGTTGAAAACGGAGAGGAAAAGGGTTTCTGCGGGGAACTTAGGGGGGAAAATTTAAAAGAGGCATAGCAAATTTTGGGGCAGGGGGCATTTCCGGGATGCTCGCCCTTACAACACCATCTGGCCAGACCTACCCCCAGAAATTTGCCCCAGGGGCCGGAATTACTACAAAAAAATTTTGCCTTCATTGGCCAGACGAACTCCCCCTTTCTTGTTTTCACGGGCCCCGGAACAACACCTTTTCCTTACCTTCCACGGGGCCAGACCTACACCTACAAAATTTTTTTGGAAAAAAAAAATATTTGTAATAATCGTGTATAGCGCTGCAACTTAGTTAGTTTGTTAGAAATTTGACACATACAAAATAAAAAGCTTATCAAATTTTTTTTAGACAACTATAATCTAGGGACAAACTTTTTAAATTGTAGTTCTCATAAGTTTTTTAGTTTGGTTTGGCTTCTTCAAACCCGGGAATTTATTTTAAATTATAATTTATTTTTCCTTTTTTTAAAATTGAAAAAAAGCGTAAATTAAAGTTTTTTTATAAATCAAAAAAGAACAAAAATTTAAATTTAAAAAATAAAATTTACCAAAAAATTTTTCTTTCATCTCTTTTTTAAAAAAAATCTGTTCAAAGGGTTTACCTGAATCATTAATAAATTCGGGCAGTATAAAGCCTCTAAAATTTTTTGAAAGGGTAAATAACCAATTATGTTGAAACCCGCCTGGGTTGGCGAAATTTTGGCAAACGCGCTAATCGGGGTTGATCTCAAACCGCCGAGGACGGTTGAATTTTTTTAGGGGTTTTTTTCCCTAAATGTTATTCCACTCTTACTCCACGAAAAACCCGGGTTCACTTCCCAAATTAAACCCCACCCAATCCCCAATCCTTAAAGCGAGTTAGTATTTAAAACGTAAAACCCGAACGGGTAAGAAAAGATGGGGTGCAAAAATAATAAAAAAATAAAAATTTTTTTGTGTAAATTATTTCCATTTACAAATATTTTTTTTTGGTACAAACTAGAAGAAAAAATTTTTTTAAATTTCCCCAAACCCCAAAATTAAGAATCTTAAAAAGGGGAACCTTTTTTAATTAAAAAAAATTTTCTTAAAAAATTGTGTGGAGATCCAGGATTTTAGTTTTTTTGAGAACCCCCATGGTTTAGTCCCCAGACCATAAATATTTTAATGTTATGGTAAAACTGGCTTCCGATCCGGGTTAAAGGGGCCCCAAGGTAAGTTTGGGCGATAAATCACGATTTAAATTTTTTCACCGATCCCTTTGATGACGTATCCTCCCATTTACTCGAACTCCTTATCGGTGATTGAGATATCATTTTGATGGGAGATACTCCATACTTGCAGAACTCATACCCCGCATGAGAAAAACAACAGAACAAGAAAACGGAGCTAGTATTTCTTTTTCAAACACACGAGTAAATACTCGCAACGGGGCCCTTTTTATACCTTTTATTTTCAAACCAGTTTAATTGAAAATACCTTATTGACAGGCATTTTTTTAAAAGCTATTTCTGTTTAAAACACTTGACGCTTTAAAACATTTTTCAAAAAAGTATCAATTGCTACTAAAAATCCCTTTTAAGGGTTTAAATTTTTCATTCAAATGCTTTTCAATACATAAATTTGTTGTTAAGAAAAAAAATCAAAAATTTGGGCTTACTAAACAAACACATTTCGGGATTCTTTTTAAAAGAAAAGCTAAAAAAACCAATTTTTAAATTAAATTTTTTGGTAAATCCTACCCCCCAAAATAGCTAATAATAAATTAAAATCAGTAAAAAATAGAAAAAAATTTAAAACTTATTTTAAAAATTATACAAAATGCCATATTTAGTGACGAGATGAAAGAAACTAATGTACACACATCATAGAGAACAGGGTAGTGAAAAATTAAATGTGGGACTAAACATAGAGAATAATAGATGAAACAAATGTACACACATCAAAGAACAGATAGATGAAACTACTGTACACACAACATAAAAAAACAGAAAATAAAAATACGTGCACAAAATCTTAAAAGAATAGATAGATGAAACAATGTACACCCCATCATAGAGAACAGATAGATGAAACTACTTAAAACACATCATAAAAAAACAATAGATTTAAAAAAACTGTACACACATCATAGAGAACAAAAAAAACCCACTGGGACATAACATAAGAGAATAGATAGATGAAACTACTGGAAACCAAAAACACATAAGAACAGAAGAAAGAAACTTTCTTTACAAAACCCCCAACATAAAGAACAGATAGAGAAACTACTGTAAAAATATCTTAGAGAATAGATAGATAAACTACTGCACACATCAAAGAGAACCCAAAAAGATGAAACTACTTTTAAAACACACAAAAAGAACAGATTTGATGAAAAAATGAAAACATTCATAGAGAACAATTTGATGAAAATACTGTTTTCACACATCATAAAGAAAAGATAGATGAAACTACTGTGGGACAAATCTTTGGGGAATAATAGAGAAACTAATGTACACACACATAGAGAACAGATAGAGAAACTACTGTTTAAAACTCATAAAAGAACAGAAAATGAAACTACTGTACACACATCATAAAAAACAATAGATGAAACTACGTGCACAAAACTTAGAAATTGATAGATGAAACTTTTTCTGTACACACATCATAGAGAACAGATAGATGAAACTACGGGACCATATCATAGAGAATAGATAGATAAACTACTGTACAAAACATTTTAAAAGAACAGATAGATGAAAAACTGTAAAACACATCATAAAGAACAGATAATTTAAACTACGTGCACATATCTTTAAAAATGAAAAGATTAAAACCCAATGTACACACCCTCATAGAGCAGATAGATAAACTACTGTGCAAAATATCATTTGAGAATAATAAGATGAAACTAAATGTACACACATCATAGATAACAGATAGATTAAACTACTGTAAAACAAAAATCATAAAAACAATAGAAGAAACAAATGTGCCCCATCTTAAAAACAGATAGATAAAAATACTGTACACACACAAAAGAAAGTAGATGAAACTACTTTTGCACATATCCCTTTGAGAATAGATAGATGAAACTAATGTACACACAACTAGAGAACCCAAAAGATGAAACTAAAAGTACACAAAATCATAAAAAAACAGAAATAAACTACTGTTTCAAAAAATCATAGAGAACAGATAGTGAAAACTGGTTTCACACATCAAAAAGAACAATAGATTTAAAAACTGTACACACATCATAAAGAACAGAAAAGATAAACTACGGCACCTAACTTAGAGAATTTGATAGATGAAAATACGTAACACCCCCATAAAGAGAACCCAAAATGAAACTACGACACAAATCAAGAGAATTTGATAAATGAAACTACTGTACACACATCATAAAGAACATATAATTAAACTACTGGGACCCCACATCATAGGAATAATAATGAAACTACTGAAAACACAACAAAGAAACAGATAGATTTAAAAATACTGTGACTATCTTAGGAATAAAATAGATTAAAATACTTACACACATCATAAAAACAGAAGATGAAACTACTGTAAAACACAATTTATAAAGAAAAAGATAATTAAACAAATGTACACACATCATAAAAAAAACAATAGATAAACTACTGTGGGACATATCCCTTTGGAGAATGATAGATAAAATACTTTTACACACATCATAGAGAACAAGATAGATGAAACTACTTTTCACAATCATAGAGAATAAAATAATGAAAACTACTGTCCCCACATCATAAAGAACATATAAAAAACAAATGTACACACACAAAGGGGGAATAGATAGATGGGAAAACTGTACACACATCAAAGAGAACAATAAAAAAACTACTGTACACACAACATAAAAAACAGATGATGAAACTACTGTACACACCCTCATAAAGAACAGATAGAAGAAACTACTGTAAAACACATTTATAGAGAACAATAGATGAAACTTTCTGACAACAAAATAAAGAACAGATAGATGAAAATACGACACACATCAAAAAGAACAGATAGATAAACTACTGTGCCCATATCTTAGAGAATAGAAAGATGAAACTACGTACACAATCTAGAGAACAGATTAAAAAACAAATGTACACATATCATAAAAGAACCCGAAAAAGATGAAACTAAAATGTACACACATCAAAAAGAACAGATAGATGAAAAATAAATGTGCAACACATAAAGAACAGATAGATGAAACTACTGTACACACAACATAAAGAACAATAGATGAAACTACTGAGGGACATATCTTAAGAAAAATAATGAAACTACTTTTACACCCCTCATAGAGGAAAAGATAGATGAAACTAAATGTCCCCTATCAAAGAACAGATAGATGAAAAATAAATTTACACACATCATAAAAAACGATAGATGAAACTCCCGTAAACATAACTAGAGGAAAAAGATAGATGAAACTACTGACACACACATAAAGAACAGATAGATTTAAAATACTGTGCCAAAAAATCATAAAGAACAGATAATGAAACTACTGTACACACATCATAAAGAACAGATAGATGAAACTACTGTGACATATCTTAGAGAATAGTAGATGAAACTACGTAACACATCATAGAGAACAGATAATTTAAACAAATGTCCCCATATCATAAAAGAAAAGGGGAATGAAACCTGTACACACACATAAAGAACAATAATGAAACTAAATGAACACACATCAAAAAAAACCCGATAGATGAAACTACTGTGCACATATCATAAGGGGAAAAAGATAGATGAAACTACTTTTTCCCCACAAAAGAAAAGAAAAGATGAAAAAAACTGTGCACATATTTATAGAGAATTAAAATTAAAGAAACTACTGTAAAACCAAAATCAAGAGAACAGATAGATGAAAAATACTGGGAAAACCCCATAAAGAACAGAAAAGATAAACTAAAAGTGGGACAAAATTTAGAGAATAGATAGATTTAAAAATACTGTACAAAACATCATAGAAACAGATAGATGGGAAAATACTGTAAAACACATCATAAAGAAAAATAGATGAAACTTTCTGGGACACTACATAGGGGAAAAAGATAGGGTGAAACTACCCGTTTCACCCCATCATAAAGAACAGATAAAATGAAACTACGTGCACATAACTTTGAGAATAGATAAAGAAACTACTGTACACACTCATAGAGAACAGATAGAAAACTACTGTACACACACCCTAAAGAACAGATAGATGAAACCCAATGTACACACTCATAAAAAAAGATTTAAAAAAACCAAATGTCCATAAACTTAGAAATAGAAAATATGAAACTACTGTACACACAAACATTGAGAAAAGATAGATGAAACTACTGTACAAAACATCATAAAAAAACAGAAAAGATGAAACTACTTTTACACCATCATAAGAACAGATAGATTAAACTACTGAAAACACAAATAAAAAACAATAGATGAAACTACTGTGCACCTACTTGAGAAAAAGATAGATGAAAATACTGACAAAACATCATAGAGAACAGATAATGAAAAATACTGTACACATTCATAGAGGGAAAGATGATGAAACTACTGGGACCCACATCATAAAGAACAGATAGAAGAAAAATACTGTGCAAAAAACAAAACATAAAGAACAGATAAAGAAAATACTGTACCAACCCCCCATCATAAAGAACGAAAAGATGAAACTACGTGCACATATCTTAAGAATAGATAGAAGAAACTACTGTACACCCCCATCATAGAGAACCCAAAAATGAAACTACTGTACACATATCATAAGAACAGATAGATGAAACCCACTGTACACACATCAAAAGAACAGATAGGGTAAAAAAAACGGTTTCACATATCAAAAGAGAACAGATAGTTAAACTAAATGACACACATCAAAAGAACAGATAGAAGAAACTAAATGTCACACATCAAAAGAACAATAATGAAACTACTGTACACACATCATAAAAACAGATAGATAAACTACTGTGAAAATATCTTAAAAGAATAGAAGATGAAAAATACGTACAACACTCATAAAAACAATTAGATGAAACTACTGACACAATCATAAGAATAGGTTTTGATGAAACTACGAAAACCAAAATCAAAAAGAACAATAGATGAAACTACTGTACACACATCATAAAAAACAGATTGATGAAACTACGTGGGGACATATCAAGAGAATAAAATAGATAAACTACCGTACACACTCATAGAGAAAAAGAAAAGATGAAACTACGGGGCAAAATATTTATAGAGAATAGATAGATGAAACTACTGTACACACATCATAGAGAAAAGATAGATAAACTACGTACAAAAACATCATAAAGAACAGATTTGATGAAACTACTGTCACATTTTCTTAGGAATAAAATAAGAAACTACTGTGCACATATCATAGAGAATAGATAGAAGAAAAATACTGTACACACATCATAGAGAACAATAGAGAAACTACTTTCACACACAAAAGAAAAAGAAAAGAAAGAAAACCCCGCACATATCTTAGAGAATAGATTGATGAAACTACTGTAACACATCAAAGAGAAAGATAGATGAAACTACTTCACAAATCATAGGAAAAATAGATAGATTTAAACTACTGTACAAAACATCATAAAAAAACAGATAGATGAAACTACTGTAACCAAAAACATAAAGAACATATAATGAAACTACTTACACACCCTCATAAAGAACAGATAGATAACAACTGTAACACCCATCATAAAGAACAATAGATTTAAAATACTGTACACTATCATAAAAGAATAGGGGAGATTAAACTACGTAAAACATATCATAGAGAATAGAAATGGGAAAAACTGTACAAATATCATAGAGAAAGAAATGAAACTACTGTACACAAAATCATAGAGGATAGATAATGAAACTACAAAAAAATATAAATAAATTCCCCTCGGAAAAAAAAAATTAGAATGATAGACCTTTTTAAAAATAGACCGCTTTGATAATTTCTAATCCAAGAGACCACAAGTTTAAAAAAAGGGGGTAATATTTAGGGGAGATTACTCAAATTAAAATTTTTTAAGGGGTTAAGCTAAACAACTTTGTGACAAAAAGTGGAAGAGATTTTCTAGGTTTAGTATTGATTTTAGCTTAGGGTACAGTTTTCGGCCAAACACGGAAATTCCAGACCTTGGCCCCTGAGGATTCTTAGCTCGTAGAAAATAAACCCTTTAAATAATAATTTGCTACTAATTTTCCTTTAAAAGGGAAATTTAAAAAAAAATTAACTTTAACTATGGCTGGAGCCACAAGCCCAAATTTCATCTTTAAAGGGGGACGGGCACTCCCAAGTTGACCAAAAAACACGAGCCCACCCCTGGTTTTTTACAGGTTTCCACAATTGCCCACCGAAAAAGATAAGGGCCCCAAAATCATGATACAAGGAAAAAAAGGGAAAAAAAACCCCTAACGGGGGTCTCTTTTATTTTACGGGCCCGTTTAATTAAACACGAGGGCCCGGGTTTTTTGAGCATCATACGGCTCCATTTTTAAAAAATCAAACAAAAAGGCCGTTTAGCGACCCAGAAACTAAACTTGTTTTAGAAAAACCAACCGAACAAAAGAGCATCCAACAGGGAATTTTAGGGAAACAAAATGTAATACATATTAAAAAAATAGGCCTAAATTTTAAAGTCTACGTCAACTCTGGGGCCCAAAAGACTGAATCACTTTGTCCAAAATGTTCGGGCCACCACGTCCCGCTACAAGGGGGAAAGGGGGGGACCAAAGTTTTAGAATCCCCCACAAAAATGTTAAGGGTTTTTGGGGGTCGATGTTTGGGAACGTCTGTGCGGTCGTGTTTTTTTTTGGGGGTGCTGAAGTTGTGACGTGGATAAAAGTGTTTTTGGGAGTGTGGGGGTCCCCAAGGGCGGGGTCGATTTGACTCGCAATTTACAAGCTTTTTTCAACCCTTTGTCCCAAAATTTTTAAAAATAGGGCCCTAGAATTTTAAATTTTGGGGGGTCAAATCCTTTCCCCCTAACAATAAAAAAAAAAAAGAAAGCGAAAATTGTGTAGGGCGAGGTGCGGACAAACCAAAAGGGACAGGGGTTTTGGGCCCAAATTCCCCAAAGTTTGACAAACCCAAGGAGAGCCAAATTTTGGGGCAATGTATCATCGACAATACAGCAGTTAAAAAAAAGGGGGAGGGTTCAATTTTTCTAATCCAGGGCCCTAAAAAAATTAAAATTTTTAAAAAACATCGGGAAATAAACATTCAGAAACTGCCCCAATGAAAATGTAAAGGGGCTATTTCCTAAATAAAAAAAGGTAGCTACATTGCTCCGGCAGGGGAAAAACCCAAATTTTTTGTTGAATTGAAATTTTTAAAAAAGCTAATAGTCTAAGCGATAGGGAATTACACAAACTTTGAAGGTTTCAGTTGACAGGGTTTGGGGGGTAAGAACATAGGAAGGATTATTCATAAAATTCCCCTAGATTTTTGGAGGAATTTATTTAAAGGGAAAAGTTAGAGAGAGGGAAAATGAATCTTCAAATTTTTTGTAAAGACTTTTTAAAAGGCGCAACCCTGATACACCTGAACGATTTTATCCCTCTGGAACAGTAGCCCGTAAATTCGTGGGCAAAGAGCTACCATCTTATGTGGGCATGTTTTTCTCAAGGGGGGAGGGCAAAACCTTTTTTTATCCAGTTTTCGCAATGGCACAATGTTTACGTTTTGCACAGCTAGCTGTCAACCTTCCCCTAAATGGGGGAACAGGGGCGCAAGGTGGGGGGGGTCATCTCATAGAAGAATGTCTACAAGGAACCCAAAAAATTTTTCATTGTGGGGGGGTCAAATTTGGGGGACCGACCGAACTGTCCCCGGGGTGGATACGACCCCGTCAAATCAAATCTCAATGGCTCGTCGCAATTTGTCGTACCGGAGGCTGGCCGGCTGTGGACCGCATTTTTCTGCCTACAATCGGGGCTATGCAATCAGGGGGGGGGGGCCCCAAATTTTTCATGGGCATTTCTTTAATTTCCCAAAAAAATCCATTTCGGGCCCAGTAATTAAAAAATCCCAAATCGGCGACTCTTACAAAATAAACCCCCAACCCGGCCCGTCCCAGGATATGGGCGTGGATTTTGTTAGGAAGCTCTAAACGAAAAAAACATTAAAACGACAAACATAAGCCAAAGGGGGGGGGGAAAAGATGGGTTTTTAAAATTGTAAACGCTCCCCAGTAACCAAGGCTTCCTCAACGCCCGGGGAGTTTTGATTTGCCAAATTTTTAAAGGCAACAATTTAAAAAGGGAAAAAACTAAAAATTGAAAAGGATGTGCGAGCTTTAAAAGCCATAATCGAAAAAAAATCTGCTTGGGTTTAAACCCAAAATAGCCGGGGGTTCAAAGTATCTTGTCTGAGTTTAAATTAAAAAAACAATTATTATTATTTATTTGTGTTTTTTTGGGTTTGTTTTTTTAAATAAATTAAAACAATGGAATTCAGAAGATTAGGGAAAAAAAAAGCGCCTGGAGCAACTAATTTTTTTTCGGATATCCATTAAATAAACGTTAAGTGAAAATTGGCTCAGGTACCAGGATAATTTTTTTTATAAATGGGTTCAAAAATTTAAGGTCTGATTTGGCCTGCCCGAGCGGGAGGTGTCGCCTGTTTTAAATTTGGTCGGACATTCAGGGCCCGTTCAAAAAAAAACAGGGGAAATTTTTAATAACCTTGGGGGTTTGTAGGGGTAAAATATTTTTTTGCAGCAGGACATTTTAGTTATATTTTTTATAAAAACCCGACAAACCCGGAAAAATTTTGATAACAAATTTTTTGGAGCAATTTTTTCGGAGGTTTTTCCATTTCCCCCTTATTATCTGCGCAGAACCCTAAAACACGGGCCCTGTATTGTGGGGCTCCCCTCACAGAGATCGTTTTGGGGGTAAAGAACCATGAAAAATTTTGCGGTGGGAAACCGGGGTTGCAATAAAAAAACAGGGGAAAATTTTCACACTTAACAGACCTCCAAAACCTAACACTGCCCAGATGTTACTTTTGCATCCCCAATTTTTCACCATACTTTTAAATTTGGGGGTACGATTGGGGACTCCATTGGGGATGGGTCACTTCCCCAAATTTTCGGACAATAAAAAAATCAAAGGCCCCCTATAAACCCATAAAACTTTCCTGTGGGTAGGGCACGCAACTACAAAAAAACAAATTTTGGGAAATTTTATTCACAAAAATTGGAAAAAAAAAAAACATTTCCCCCAAAAAAACGGTTGGGCCGCGATCCCCTTTTTAAAATAGACAACTTTGTTTTAAAGGTTTTTTTTTGTTTCTGAAGGGTCAGCTGATGTGGCAGTACCAACCTCAAATAGGGGGGTCAAAAGGAGTATTAAACGTTTTCCCGTGGTGGGCAGGGGTCAGTTTCTAAAACGATAGCTCAAAGGAGGTTATCAAAATAATATACTAAAACAAAAATTTTAAACCCGATCAACTATGAAACTACTGTCGGACCCGCAGCAGCTACGCGGGGAAAATTTGCCCAATTTCAAGCGTGAGGCCCGGCAGTTAAAAATTGGGAATTCCTCCCCCTTTCCCCCGAGGGATCTTTTGACAAAAGGTTTTGGGAAAAAAATCAAAAGGTTTAAGGGGATTGTTTAAAAACTTTGGGGTCCCGACGTTTTACTTAGAGGCTGGGAAGGCTTCCCCGTGTGGGGTTTTACCGGGTTTAGTTTTTGTATTTCCCCTTTGGGGTTCCCCAACTTTGGTGTTTTCCCGAGCTTTGATAAAAAAGTTTTACTGGTAGTTTAATTAAGGGCAGCGTGAATCGAGTTTCAAACACGGGGGTCCCCAGACAATGTTCCTAATGGGATTTGACAAAATTGCGTCTGTTTCTCGACGACGCTGCAAAAGGGTATTTTAAATCCCTGTGGGAAAAGGGATAATACCAAGGGATGGAAAAAATCCCTTTTTTGATCCCGATTCTAAAACTGGGTAAAAGCGCGGAGTTAATAACTCTTTTATTCCTATTGCACTCTCGTCCTGTTTTTGGGAAAATCATTGGGAAAACTTAGTTAAAGCTCGTTTAGAACGATTTTTGGAAATGAAATTTAAAAACCCCTTAAACCCAAAGCAATTTGGGGTTTTGAAAGGGACGGTCCACGCTGAAAAGCCTCTCAATATTATTTTTTGACACCAAATTGCCTATCAAAAAACCATTTTTTATCAGCCTTTTTTCCCCCGATATACAGGGGGCGTACCCATAATGTCGAGCAATTTGGGGTTAATTTTATAAACTTTTTTGCCTGGTTTTCTTCCCAGGGAAAAAGTGTTTTTGGGTAAACTATCTATTTTAAAATGATCGGAAAACTGTCAAGATAGGAAAAATCCAATCATCCCCCAGAACTCAAAGAAGGGGGCCCCCCCCCAGGGATCATTCTTACCCTCTGTTATTTGCACGTAAATTTGAAACCCATATTGATCCCCGCTTTTCCGGTGGGGATAACGATCTACAAATGCAGTGAAAGTGGGAATATACTTTGAACTTGTAACTTTTTCAAAGGGGTGGATTTAAATTTTTAAACAGTGTTTTCCCTTTTCTTTTAAAATTTGGGTTTTCAGCCCCTTTTCGTCCCCCTAAATTTTTCTAAATTTTTGTTCGGGAATCTTCAACCCCACACAGAAATGCAAAAAAAAATTCAATTTGGCTTTGTTATTAAGGCTGTCCCAAGTTTTAGGAAAAGCAACGGGGCGTTTTTAGGCATGAAATTAAAACAAGAAGGGATCTTGGCTCCCTCATTTTTTGGGAAATATCTATACAGTTACAAATTTTAAAAAACAATGAAATCAGTTGCGGTGCCCCGTGGGGTTCCCCCCCATTTTACAATGCTTTCAAAAAATTTCCGTGGGGTTTTACATCTCCCATTGGAGTTTTGGTGTTTTTTATTCACCGCAGCAAATCCACACTAGAAAAACGATAGGATACAAAATTGGGTTTAAGACTGTGCCCGGGTCCTGTCGTACATCTCCAACCAATGCGCTCCTTACGAATCGGGAGAAAATTTCCTTTATTCTTAGGGGCCGTCTTTGGCGACAAGTTTTTTATGAAAAAATTTCTCAACTTCTAGTTATCTGCGTCGCAGGGTTCGAAACCTTTCAAATTAAGTTTAAACAAAAAAAATTTTGGGTAAAACCCGAAAAGGTCCCATCTCTTTGGGGGGTAGTTTTTTTTTTTAAATGATTTCCCTAAATATACCTTTTCTCTTTCCGTATTCGGGGACAGTGTTTCACGGGGGGGATGAGGGCCCTTTTTTGGGTTACCAGTGTTTTTTATCTATTCCCCGAATCGGGGTAAAAAGATCACCCAACCCAAACAACAGAAGTTAAATGCAGTAAAATTTATGAAAAAAGATGGAGAATACAGACTTTTAAAAATTTCAGATGGGGCTATGAGGGGGGGGAGCCCGCCCTAGTTTGGGGGGGCCTTCTATGACATAGTAATTTAAAAAAGGGCGGGCATAAAAGATTTTCAATCCGAATTTTCCCCTTCGGAAATTTAAAAAACAGCGGGAAATTTTTTCTTCCTACAGGGATTAAAATAATTTTTTCTTTACTTTCCCAACCCTTTAGTGGGATTTTGCGACTCCCGTAGTGCTTTTTTAGTTTATTTTGTGGCGTCTCAAGCCCCCCGTCGCACCCCTTTTTATAAATTTAAAAACCGAAAAAAAACGCCTCTCTACGAGCAAAGGGGTTTCAATTTTTGGGGACCAATGGACCCTACCACGTGGGAAAAAGGGGGAATTAAAAAAGCAATATTTTAAACAACTAGTGTAAATGATATTTTTTATTGTACATGAAATCCCAAAATACCGTATAGCGACTTTATACCGAGGTAAAACAAAAAAAGTCGGGGTTTAAAAGGGCGAATGGTGGAGACAAAATTCCAGCAGAAAAACAAAATGGTATCACAGGATTTTTTGGTGCAAATTTTTACACCAAAGGTTTTTTAGGGGTTTAAAAACTCCCCTTTAAATTTTAATTTTTTACAATTAACCGGGCCTTTCCCCTCGGGAAAACCCACACGAAAGACCGAAATTTATTTATGCCCTAAAGTACCGTCCCCACATTGTGTGGTCTGCCATGTTCCAGAAACCCTTAAAAACATATATTTATGTAAAGTCCTGTACAACATTTGGCCGGGGAAATTACATCCATAATCAAAATTTTCAAACCCCTTTTTTTGTTAAAAAATTTTTACTCTCCCGACAAAATACTTTTTACAGGATCTTTACCCAAATTTTCCCGCTAAAAATAAATATGTCGGGAAAAGTGACGATCAAAATGTCCTTTCCCCGGGTTTTTTTCGTAGTTTAAATTCCCTTGTGAAATAGGGTTAGGTTTTAAATTTGGGGCCCGAATCAAGTGATCCAATAAAAAAAAAACCCAAAAAAGTGTAAACGGAAAGAAGCCCAAAAAAAATGTTTCCCGGGGTTTTTGAAGACAATATCTTTTTGTTCCATTGAAAAAAGAAAAAAAATATATATAATGTTAGGTTTTATGACCCTGAATACCCCCGGGGCGCGGGTTTTCCCCCTTTTAAAAGTTGGTGAAGCCGGGCGTTTTGGGCGCAGGGCCCATCAAAATTTTTCAAATTGGCGACGGGCTCCCTGGGACCCCGGGGGAGCGATTCGTTTAACCTTTAAGTCAAAAAACATAAAACCATTAATTTGATCAGGTTTGTTGCTTTTTGTGGGTTAAATTTTTTTAAAACCCTTTTTTATGCGAGTGCTAAAAAAAAATTTAATTTTGCTCGTCCCCAATTTTTATTAAATCACTATCAAAAATAACAAGTTTATTAAAACACGTCACAAAAACCAAATATTTTACAAAAGGGCACAATTTCCAAGTTTTTGTACTTTACTGTCCCCAATAAAAAGTTAAATTTTAAATCAATACACAAAACCAATTATTGTACTATTGGTCACAATACCCAATTAATGACTCACTGTCCAATACCAAGTTATATTACCAATGTCACAATCCTTTTTTTACTCCTGTCACTAAAAAGATATATTACTCACTGCCAATAACAAGTTAATGTACTCACTGTAAAACAATACCAATTATATTACTCACTGTAACAATAAAAATTAAATGTACTCACTGTCAAATAAAAAGAAAATTTTTTCTCACGTCACAATAACAATTAATGTACCCACTGTCACAATACCAAGTTATTTACTCAGTCACAATACCAAGTTATTTTACTCATTTCACAATACAAGTTATTGACTCCCCTATCCAAACAAGCTATTTTTATAACTGTCACAATCCCAAAGTTAAATGTCCCGTACAATACCAAGTTATATTACTCACTGTCACAAACCTATTAAATTTCTCACTTTCACAAAAAACAATTTAAATGTCACTGTCACAATACCAAGTTTATTCTACTGTCAAATCCCAAATTTTATATTATTCACTGTCACAATCAATTTAATGTACTACTGCCATCCCAAAGTTATATATTCATGCAAAATCCCAAATTTTTAATGTACTCACGTCAAAATCCCAATTAATTTTACTCACTGAAAATCCCTAGTTTTACTCATTTCAAAATAAAAAGTTAATGTCTCACGTCACAATAAATTTTTGTCCCAAATTTTCACAATCCCAATTTATTGTACTCACGGACCAATCCAAAATTTATTGTACATACTGTCCACTAAAAAATATTGTACTCACTGTCCCAATACCAATGATTGAATCACTGTCCCAATACAAATATTGACTCACAATACAATACCAAGTTATTTTATCATTGTCGCGTCAACTTTATTGTACTAAAACCACAATATCAAATTTTTAAAAGTCACTGTCACAAAACCAAAATATTGTACTCAGGGCCACAGTCCCCGAAATTAGCTCCTGCACAATCCTAGTTTTTGATCACTGTCACAATAGCAACTTTTTGTACACGTCACAATACCAATTTATTGTACTCACCTTAACAGTCAAAGTTTGTACTCACGTCACTTTCCCAATTAATTGCACTCACCTGCACATAACGTCTAGTTCTCTTTGTCACCCCCAACATTATTGTACTCATTGTCACAGTAACAGTTTTTGTACTCTTTGTCACAATCAAAGTTTTTGTACCAGTAATTTTAAACGTTATTGTATATTATCCCCGCAACGTTATTGACTCACTACCAATCCCAAGTTTATTACCACTGTCACAATGCAGTTATATTATCACTGTCACAATACCAAGTTATATTGCCACTGTCACATCCCAAAGTTTTTTACTCACTGTCACAATCCCAGTTATATTATCACTGTCACAATCCCAATTAATTCCACTGCACAATCCAATTATATTACCACTGTCACAATACTAAGTATTTACTCACCTCACAATTCAATTATTGACTCACTATAAAATTAGCTAATATTTTTACTCATTTCCTCCAAGTTATTGTATCATATCAAATCCAAAGTTTATTACTCATGTCACATTCCCAATTATTGTACTCACCTTCAAAATCAAAGTTTTTTTTCCCCTTCCCCCGTCAACAGTATGTACTCATTGTAAAGTCAACATTATTGTATCAGGTCATAGTCAACTTTTATTGTCTATTGTCACCGTCAAATTTTTTGTACTCATTGTACGTTAACATTCATAGAAACCATCGTCACTCAGTTATTGTACTCATTGTCACAGTAAACATTAAGTACTAAAAGCCCATCAACATTTATTGTACTCATTTCCCGTCAACAGTTATTGTATCATTGTCACCGTCAACTATCATTGTATTACTCCGTCAAGTCAAAATACTCATTGTCACAGTAAACATTTATTGTCCCTTTTGTCACCGTAAACATGTTTGACTCACTTCAAGTCAACATAAAAATAGTCTTGTCACAGTCAACAGTTAATGTTCTCACTGTCACAGCAAAGTTATTGTCGTAAATTTCAACAGTTATTGTAGTCATTGTCCAGTCAACGTTATTGTATCATTGTCACAGTCTACATTATTGTAGTCATTGTCACAGTCAACAGTTATTGAGTCATTGTCACGTAACATTTTATTGTAGTCTTTTTTCCAGTCAACAGTTATTGACTAATGTGCGTCACAGTTATTGTACTAAATTGCACAGTCAAAAACTATTTACTTTTGTCCAGTAAACATCATGTACTCATTTCACATCAACAACTATTGTACTCATTGTCCCCACAACGTCATAGTATCATTGTCACGTCAACATTTTTGTGTCATTTTCCCCGCAACGTTTTTGTATCTTTTCACAGTAACATTATTGTAGTCTTTTTCACATAACAGTTTTTGTATCATTGTCCAGTAAACAATTATTGAAATCAATGTGACATTCAACAGTCATAGTATTCATATCCAGTCAACAGTTATTGTACTAAATGTGACAGTCAACAGTTATGATCAATGTGACAATAAACTTTTTTGTACTCAATGTACAGTCAACAGTTATTGACTAAATGTGCGTCAACAACTAATTTACTCATGTGCAGTCAAAAACTAATTTACCCACTGTCACTGAAACATTTTGTACTCACAGCCACGTCAAAATTTTCCACTCGAGTTAAGGGAATTTTAGCATGATTTATCAATCTCTGCATTTAGGAGTACTAATTCGATTAAAAAAACGGGCCCATGTCGGAATTTCCTACCTGTAAAAAATTTAACAAAATTTCTTGAATAAATTTAAATAATATAATTGTTTATGCGGTGTTAATTTACCTTTTAACGTTGATTTGCTGGAAATATCCGCAATAACCCAGGGGGATAACCCAAAGGGCCCGAAGGGCCCACATTTTTTTTTCCTATATGGGATCTTCCTCTCATTTAAACATTTCATTTGGCCACAACTTAGATTTATTATTTTTTATTTATCATTTTTTGTATTTCTTATTTTTTATTAATTTAAGAGTGAATTTTTTTTCGATATCATTGGATTTTCAACTTGCCGTCACAACAAAACCTTTTGTGCAATTTACCAATTTCCTACCCCGGGGTGATAAATTTGGACTGACTTAAAGTTCTTAGCGACTGAAAAAGTTTCCTAAATGCCCCTGCTTTTAGCAAACAGAACGGGCCCATATTCAATTTCAGGTTTGTTTTGGGATATTATCAATTTCCAAACTAACTTTCTCCCCCAAAATTTGTTTTTAATTTTAAAAGGATAGTTCTCCTCAAGGCCATAACAACCCGTTTTAAAAATGTTTTTTACATAATTAATTTCATCTCCTGTTGAAATAGTTTGGAAATGTAGGCCCCGATCGTAAATGTCTTAACAAACATATAGGGTTTGGGCCAACGTTAATAAACATATCTATCTTAAAACAGTTTAAATTTTAAAATTATTCTCCTATATCACATATTTGTTTGAAATTTGAACATCAAATTTTTCGTTTTTTTTTTAATGATAATACAATTTTTTTTAATGCACAATTATATCAATATCTGAAAATCGTACATTTCCAATCTATTTTTGGAAATGTCTGTATGATTGAGTTTTTTTATATTTAAATTCCAAAAAGCTTTTTATTTTAATCTTAAGTTTCTGAATTTTGCGATAATTTTGTGTTATACAAACTTTTCCCGGGTTTTGTCCGTGCTGTTCCTTAAAAACTAGTGTGAATTAAACCCTTTTCCTCACATAAAATTTAAAACATAACTATTTCACAATAGTATTTTTTTCAAGATTGAAGTATATTAACGTTTTTTCTATTCTCTACGTAAATGCTTAAATATTTTTTTGTAAAAATCTTTTTTCCTCATAATTAATTTCAAAAATAGAATTTCCACTTGATTTACTGAAAAAGTTCCGTCTTAAAGAGAAAAAGGGGTTTGACCTTAACACCATTGCCCTTTCTTTATACTTAATATTTACTCTTGAATTGTAATTGTTTTTAACAACCGGAGACTTCCCCTAATTTTATTTTTTTATTTA
>JBCFYV010002523.1:0-34986 GCA_039000515.1 Timema cristinae
GACTTCTCTTGCCCGAAAGATGACGACTAGAACTGAAATTACTACCCCCGATTTCCCATTTAAAAACATAGATGGATGTTATGGTATGAAAGGGGAAATTAATATTGTCAAGATACTGACCCAGTGCCTACACATCTTTTAGCCCGGTATACACGAAACAACTTCTTGTACATAAAGTTGCACAAGAAGTTGTAACCTGAAGACGGCATCGAGTGCACACCAAACTTGTACAAAATATGCTTTGAATAACATATTGTATACAATTACAGGAAATAGAACGCCTCCTGCATCTGTCATTTTTTTAGTACAACTTTTGGATTGTAAACATGAAAACCTCGTCTGTTAGAGAGTTGTTTAAAAAGTGATAGTAAAAAAAACAACTGAATGCTTGAAAACAAACAAATAATTTGATCGAAAGAGGTTAAACCCCAAACATAAAGGTTTTCAATCATTTTAAAAATATTTTAAAATATTTAAAAAAAATATTGTCATAATATTTAGGAATGATTAAGAAATGATTTACATTAAGTACCAATATTTTCCAAAGCATTCAATAATTATTTTTCATAAAAAATGAAAACACACATTTTTTTTTTTCAAATATTTTATGTAATCACAAATCCTGTGTGAACAGTCACTGGTTAAAATTTGTATGCAATCTATATGACCAAGATTTTGTACAATTTTTTGCACGATTCTTTGTACAAAAAGTTGTGTCGTGTGTACTGGTATTTAAAGGGCTAAAGGGGGTGCCCCAAGTTTAAAGGAGTTGTCCCGGATTCGATGACCCGGGCATGCAGCCCTTTTTCTCCCAGGCTTTATTCTTTCTCGCTATTGATTTTAAAAATAATGCCTTCCCACAAGCCACAACTTTTACCCTTCCCCCCGTGTTATTGCCCACAATATGAACTCGTGAATCCATTTTCTGGGCTAAAAATCTTGGATCCCTTATGGAGGTCAAGCTGGCATTCTATGATCCATATTGAAAAATATTTCAGGGAATTGAAGAAATCGTATTTAGTGAAGATTTCTTTTAATTTCGCAAAGTGATCAGAAACTATGAAATGGTTTTTTTCTGAGTTTGGGAGGGGATCAGTTTTTGAGCTTTTCGCCGTGCAACGTCAGTATTCCATTTCAAAAAATGTCGGACCACTTACGACCACCAGCCTCTTTAAAAGGGTTTTGGGGATGTGGTTTTCTTGACAGAACGAAAAAATTTGAGCTTAATGATTTTAGAATTCAATGGATAACCTAAAGGAGACAAAACAAAAAAATATTTTGGGCAGGTTGTTTTTGTTGTTCAGGGGTCAATGTGGGTTCTCCACCTAATATTGACTTCTTTAATGAGCAATCTTTTTCCAGATAACGGCATAAATCCGTCAAGGTACACGACACTTGTTAATTGCCCCTTGAGGTGAGAACTTCCCAATCTTCACACCACTCACTCCCTTGCACATGTTTTTATCATCCATAATCCCTCTTTTTAAACGTTGTCAGATATTATTTTATCCCTAAAAACCAAAGTTTATTGGGTAATTTGTCAGGAAAAAAAATTAAATGTGAACTGAAATTTATATGGTTATGGTGAACTTGATACAACTATCCGTGTCGCCATATCAGGAACAGGACATCTTTCAAGAAAATAGTTTAATGTTGAACAATTTGTAAAAGATAACAACCTCAACGGAACAGCAATCGAAAGAGCATTCATAACTGAATAGAGTACGATGGTTTTCATGAAAAAGACTTTGAAAAACATGAATAAAAAAAAAGGAGAACTTCCAGAAAAATACAAGAAGAGGTTTCACAGAAACACAAAACAGGCAACTGACGACATATTGCTCAACCCTGGCGGGATGGGAAACGATCACTCGACACACTAGGAGGTCCCCTCTGGGGATGCTGATGACATCTAGCGTATTTTTGGTTAGCTAAATCACAATGGGGGGGTTGGCTCTATCAAGAACATGGCCATAACACGAGCACCCACTAGTTGCAATAGAAAGGAAAGATCCGCTGGATTAAATGTTTTGGGTCTGGTTATGATTCTTGGAGGATTATTTTATTCCCATTGTATTCATATTAATGATTTTAATTCACAATTATTTGAACGTCATCTATATAACAAGTAATAGTTTAGAAGAGATTTCCAAACTTCAACACAATATGCTCAACTTTCTTTTATGAAATTTCGCATCACTCCATATTTCTAATAATAATAATAATACATAGCCATTCCAAATTTTTCTAACTGTCACACGTTCAACTATTTTTTTATAGTTCTAGAAAGTTTTAATTCAAGTAAAAGACGATACAATAAAAATAAAAGATGTCCTGGGTTTTTTTAAAAAAATTACACTCAGTTTTTTTTTAATTATAGCAAAATAACCTTAATGGATCACACTAGGCCCTTTCTTATAAGCTGTACCATAGTGGAATAATTCAAGGTAAGGGTGGATGCGGGATACCAAAGTTAAGTGTAAATATTTTATAAAACGGTAAATATTAATAAGAGGGATAAAAAGGTACGTGGTGCAAAGCTTGATCTTTGTAACTCTAACATATAAGTCTAAACAATAGCTCATAGCCGTAAAATTGTCAAATATGTAGGCACTAAATTTAATAACCTTTATCAAATTTGGACCTGCTTCTGTGGCCACATGGTCTAAGCTTCACTCTACAACCTAGACTTACAAAGATGAAGAGATCAGGTTATGAATCTCGGTTGGGTGCACTGAGAGTGGTTTTATTAATTATGGTTTTCCACTCACCATCCACGTAAATTGCAGGTGCCCTTCTCTAAATTCAACCTACCTCATCCCTAACTTTAGTGTAGTTAGAACATATTCGTATTACCTGAACAAGAAGTAATACACGGTGCTTAAAAAAACATTCCTAAATTAAAAAAATCAAAATTGAATTATGTTAATAAATGTTTTGAGAAACCTTATAAAACATTTATTCAAATTATAATTTTAATATTTCTTTTCAAAAATGAACAAATGCATTTTAAAGGGAAATTTAGATAAATCTGGCTAGCCTTATAACTGTTCATTAAAAACTAACTCCATTTAATTAGTAATTAAGCATTAACAAAAAATTAACAATAATAATAACAAAAATAATGATATAAATGAAAATTTTTTTAAAAAAATGAATAAATTTATGTTCCCAGATTATACATATAAATAATTTAGAATATTTTGTATTGATAGATAGTTTATATCCATTAAATATTTATTTTTATAAGAAATTCTAAATTATAGGACGAAATTAACTCTAAAGTAAATTAGTTAAATGTATTAAATAAATAAAAATCAATTAGTGTGGTATTATAGTAAATAAATAGAAAATTCCGTATAGAAATTTTTATTTATATAATAAGTAACATCATTAAAAAACCCGGGGAGAGAATTGTCTAACGCGTCCTTCTCTGATTAGCCTCGGGTGCCGGGGAACTGGGAAATTGAGGTTGGGATTCCAGTGGGTTGTAAATGAGGTGGCTTTTTGTTTTCCATTATATCTTAACATAAATGTGTGTACATTTCCCCTGAATTCAACCTTCCGCATCTAACCAGTTAACGTAATTAGTAAAATATGTGTACAACCGATCAAAAAGTAAGACACCGCGCTAAAAACACTAATAATACTCTATAATAATTATAATTTTATAGTAATACTATCACAATTAATCATTATAAAGTTATATATGACTATTAATAAAAATAATATATAATTTTATTAGTAAATAGGTTTAATAATAGTCCAATACTTTTTAATTTAAATTTTAAAAATATTTTCATTTTAACAAAACTTACTGGGATAAATTTCGATAAATTAATGTTAAACAAAAATTACATTTAAACTTTTAAACGGGTAAGTATATATATTTATTATATTCAAAGGTTTGATTTAAATAAAAAAAGATTGAAGGAATGATGCATAACACTCATTGGATCAATAAAATATAATTGGCTGTCTAAACTAGGTTGATTGCTTTGATAAGAATAATATATTGTATAAAATAATTTTGATAAGAATAATAGCACTGTCAAATAATGTTTGGGGCAAGAAAAAAAGGTGCGTCATATGCATATATTGTTAAGGTCAGAAGGCGTTTTTTAGGCGTACAATATACTTTAGTCAAAGCCACCTGTTGTGTAGATTGTTAACTGTCTCTTATTAATAATTCTAGTAGTTGATTGACAGAGCCTAAACCCTTTCATTGTTGTTAAAGGAATGAATATTAGTAGAAAAGTTATCTTATTCTTAAAAAAAAACAGGTACTTTTCTATTGTACTAACGTTTTCATAACTTGTTTGTAGTTAGTTGTTATTGTTCCACCCGCGTCCTACCTCCCACCGAGGATATCCACATTTAAAAAAACCATTGAAACCCAGGGATGAATATTATAAAATCCATACAAAATATAGATACATTTGGAAGGAGAAGAGGAAACCATCTGATATTGCGAACCAAACCTTCCCACCCCTTCACCTCTTTTCTTTAAAAAGGCAAAGTTCAGGCTCGCGACGGTCAGCGCCTGACATAGTAAGACCAAACCTTCCCTCCCCTTAACCCGTTGTCCCATCCTGCTCTAGCTAGCTAGCATGGCTTATTCTTCTTTTGAAGCGCACACCCTTACGCGCCCTAAGGTTTAAATGAAAGCTTGTGAAATGTGTAAAGCGTGAACCAGCAAAATTGTTGTCAGTCATCCTGCGTGCTCCTGCATCTTGAGGATGTGTGTGGCGTGTGTGTTTATAATAATATTTTATAGGGTTATTTTATGATAATGTTTTATTGAGTTATATGTTTTAATATATTTGTAACTAGGCTTAATGGGAAAAGTTCAAAACAAAGGGGCTTAAGAGAACGAATATTGCAAGATTAACTCTTGATCAAAGAAGAGAAATTTTAATTCATTAGGTAGGCCAGTCCTGAAATTTTGTATGGGGAAAAAAGTGAAAACATAATACCTATATATGTAAAGCACATTACACAGTGCAGTTTTTCTACACCCCATCCACGTCCTTTGGGGGAAGTCTTTTTTTTTATATTTCCAGTTGTTTTGTGATATAATTTTTGAGTTTAACTAAATGAATATTTAGCAAAACATATTTCCCACATTTGTGTCTTTTTTTAAATATATTTTTAGAAATAATTTATGAATTAAACAGGTTGCGCCCTCCAGCTTCTAAATTGCGAGCCGCCACTGCTGGCAAGATTTTTTTTCAGGTCAATACATTTTAAAGTATGTATAGACTTCTATAATTTTAAAGAGATAAATCAATTATTTTATTTGGGAGCAACTTAAACCCCTATGTTAAAAATTATTATTGAAAATCAAGCTTTAATTTTATTCAAATCTAGTGAAAAACGAGACACTGATTATGAATTCTGGCAAGAATTTTATTAATGTGAACTGGCAGCACTGCTTTGCTCATGTCCTATTCTCAGTGAGCTCTAGTGATGGGAAGAATCGAGTAAAAGTAGTTGACTACTCATTTTGTGTACAATAATCGGCTGTACTCGATTCTTCCCGAAATACTCAAGTAAAAATATTGCTCCCTTTTTTAGCTTAAGAAAAAATAAAACCCAAAATAGGTTGGCATGTTTAACGTGTTATTTTAATAACAAAATCTTTTTTCCCATACAGTTCACTTTTCAGTCATACTCTTATCAGCGCACGATTTAGAACAATATTCAATCCCCATTTGACATTTTTTCAATAATTTTACAAAGACCATAAACGGGAATGGAACTCAGGACGCCTAGCTTGGTTGCACACCCACTAACCCAAAAGTGGTAGGTTGAATTTATGCTAGGGGTTTTCGTTAAAAGATTCGAGCCCTACCTCATTACTAACGGTGACAGTATTTGAAAGCGATGTTCACCACAATTATTACAACCACCATAAATGACTGTATTTCCCACACTAGTGGAAATATAGTTGTGGCGTATATTAATATATAACTTTGAAGCTGAAAGAAAATGTTATAATTTTAATAATTTTGTTGAAAAAAAGTGGTTTAAAAATCAGTTTTTTTTTAGTATATATTGCGTTCACTAGATTCATCAGTGAATGCTGTATAATAAATATTGGGTGCTTATTTCGTATAAATAATTGTGTTTATTTTTAAGCTACGTAATTTCAACTACGCTGATTAGGAAAGAATAGCGTTAACGGGGATACCAATGGGATAGAAAAGCGCATTACTACAATCTAAGTGCGAAACCCACCTATCAGTATTCATTATTTGCTCCATAAATTTATAAAGGGTTTTGCACATATTTATTATAATTTAGATATTCTAGTAACAATTCATCACACGAAATATAATATAGCCGACATATATTAAAAATTTGCGCGTCTCAAGTGTTAAAAGAAAAAGAAATACTAGAAAATTATTTTTTCTCTCACGCCCTTATATAAAATACGATAGCTCGAAAATTTCAGACACAGACGTCGAAATCAAATGATCATTGGCTGTTTTGATCTGTTTTTGGTTAATCTTTTGGGCCTAGTATTTTCATTCTTACCTACATTATAGAGTTTAACAAATAAATTGTCGAAAAAAATATCTACAAGAATCAAGTCATTTTTAAAAATTTTCCCCCTAACCATAAAATTATTGATAAATGATAACACCATCACTAACTTTTTGGAGTAGAAGGGGAAAAGTATAATTTATAATTCCCTTAACCGTGGTAAATCAACTTAGTTCAGGGGTTTCCAACCTTTTCCAGGTTACATAAATTTTTTTTGTCTTGGAACCTCGAAAACTCTTTATCCCTACAAATATTTAATATCCTGGTTTTTAAATTTAGCTTTTTAATAGCTTACAAAAACAAGCTATAAAAATTTTTAGCACCGCATCTTAATACCCGTTTGGATATAAACATTTTTCAAATTTTCGTAAATGTTTTTGGGGATGAAAAAGGTTGAATTAAGATTTAATTTTCCCCCCAATTGCGGGGAGGAAGATGGAAAATTGTATGGGGAAAATAAATCCCAGAACCGTCCTTTCAAATTTAAAAAACCAAAACCCTATCAGTTAAAACCAACGGGGGGGGTTTAAACCCTGGTCCCGCACAGTTTTTATTGTTTTCCCAAAACCCCCTTCCTTCCCTCTGAAAAGACATTTTGGGAATGGGGGAATGCCGGGTCTCCACTTTTTTGGGTTTTTCACTTTTAAACGTGGGCCTTCATTTTTTCCACAACACCCTACCATTACACATTGGGTAATGCAAAAAAACCCCGAAGGGGTACCAAGACGCGGTGCTAATAAAAAATAATAAAAAAATAAAAAAATTTTAAAATTTTAAAATAAAAAAAAAAAATTTAATAATAATAATAATAATAATAAAATAATATTTTAAACCAACACGTCCGTTAACCCCAGTGTTTGATTAATTTCCTAAAAATCAATTATCATATTTTTTATAGAAACGATAAGTTTAAAAAGTGAATTAACGATCCAAGGGGGGTATTTGAAAGCTTAAGCAACTCTTCCGCCTAACACAAATTTCATACAGCAAACAAATAACAAAAATGCTTGAGTTTGGTACCAAAAAAAAAACATAATTTAGAAACCAAACGTTTTTACGATTTAAATTTTGCACCTCCTATAAAAAATGTTTAAATTTAAAAAGTAAACATAACATTTTTATCTCAACGACAACGGATTACCCAAATAATGCCTCGCCCTGAATTGGTCCGATTACGATGTAACCATTGGTCTATAAAACCTATGCCTTATTTCTACTTACTATCAGCACGGAAATGGTTGTATTGAATCTCTAATCACTGAAAAGGGGGCCCTTCGGGCTTGCCGAGGGGCGATAAAGTTTGTACCTCTGACACAGGTACAAAAGGGGAAGGGAGTCATTGAGGGGGAAAAAACTATCAATAAGGCCACTATTTTATGCTTGAATGCGTTAGGTAAGATGAACCTCTTCAAAAAACATTTTTGAATTCGCCAAGGGGAAACGTTTTTTAAGAGGGAACCCCCAACCTTTTATTTTTTTTCAAACCCTACGCTTGTGCTTGTAGAAACTTCACCCCATTTCCCCCTCTTTTAAACTTTGTGTCACCGACATCTCGTCCCCTGTAGAATTGACTGACGGGCAGGATAAATTTTTTTCCAAAAAAAATTTCCAACAAAGAAAGTAGGTTGGTTTTTTCTTTTTTCCCGGGCTAATTTTTTGGGAACCGGGGTTTTGGGGTTCATTCAAAATTATACATAGCTGTAGAGTTTAATTCAACTTTATTTCAGTGTGTACACATGTAAATATAGTAAAATTTTTTATTTAAATAATAGATATTTTTTTGTATTTCTAAAAAATTTTAGCCTAAAACCTTGATATTATGCTTAAATAAAAAAAAATTTCAAATTTTAAAATTTTAAAACGTTAAAATAAAAGGTCCAATAAATCAAATGGGGAAATTTTTTAATTGTTTTAAAAATAATTCAAATAGACCAAATAAAACTACTTTGGATAAAAGAATTATTTTTATAAAAAAATTATATGCAAGGATTTTGCATAATAATTTTAAAAAATTAAGAAGGATTATTTACAATTTGAAAAACTTTTCTCCCTGACAAGGAGTAAATAAAAGTAATACAAAACATAAAGGTAAAAACCCCCCCCAGCGTTTGGCCGGGGAATATTAATTCTTTTAAGAAAACGTTTAAAAAATAAAAATAAAATAAAAAAAAGGTGGGTCAAAATTATTTTATTTTTTTTTTTTAAGGTAGGCCTTTTATAAATATAAAAAGTAAAGATTAAATACATACTTGAGCTATGAATAAATCATGTATTTTTATAACGTTGTACGTCTTTTACTCTTCTTACGACAAATTATAGAACTAAACCCTAAAGCAAAAAAATAAAAATTTTTTTTAATAAATTTTTCAATACTTTACAAAAAAATTGGGGGAAAATTTAAATTTCATTAAACATGTTGTTTTAATTTCCCCTTTATTTACAAATCCATTTTTTAGCGTTAGGGAAGAACTATAAATAAAACAATAAAAAACAAACTTTTATTTATTTATTAAATAAACAAAAATCTTGAAGTGTCAATCTTAAAATTATTAAATAAGTTTTAAAAAATTGGGTTTTTTTAAAATGCTGAAAGAAATATAACAATAAAAGATTTCCTTAAAATGTTTGAGAAATGTTTTTTTTGGGTTTCCTATTTTTACAAGTATCAAAACAAGGGAAAATGTAAAAATGTAATTGAAAAAGGGTCTTAAAAAAATTAAATACATTTCATAGGAGTCACGTCAACAATAAAGTTAACAAAAAAGAAAAAAATGTAAAGGTAAATAATATGGAGCAATATTTTGTTTACAATTGCTTTTAAATTAAAGAAAGTGGAGCTAGCAAACAAGTTGTTCTTCGTCCACCCAAAAAAATAACCACTGGGTTTTTTTAAAAATCCCCATTTAAAAAAAATTTAATTTTTTTAAATACAAAGCAATTGCTAATTTTTTTAATAGTAGTTAGCTTTTTTCCATTTAATATTTAAAATATATTAAATTACTTTAAATAAAAATGTAGATAGTTTGGGAAAAATGGAGTTAAACATACAAACATAGGAAAGAAAAAACTAATTTATTGAATTTTTTTAATAAAAAAACAACAATTTAAATTTAAAACTTTAAATTTAATTTTTATTATTTTATTTTATTTTTATTATTATTTTTTATTTTTAGCCCCGCTTTTACAAAACCCCGTTCGGGTTTACGCATTACGTAATGTGTAATTGGGGGTGATTGTAGATGAAATGGGGGCCCTACATTTAACGTGGAACCGAACCAGGTGGAGGCCTGGCATTCCCCACATTCACAAGATGTCTTGTCAGGGTTTTTAAAAAACTTCTTTTGTAAAACGAATTTTATAACATGATTGCATAAAAATTTTATTTTGAATTTGTTAAAAATTATATTGTTTAATTCCCCTTAAAAAAATTTGTTTTATAAAATATAATTTTATTGCTAGGCGGGGACGGTTTTTTTTTTAAATAACCTAGGACTAATAATATTTTAGAATGATTGGTTTAGTCAGAAAACATACTAAATTTTTAAATCACCCCACAAAAAACGTAATAAAACCTAATAAACCCCAAAACTTTTTTTTTTAATACCCGGGAGTTTTTTCAAGCCTGAGCTAAGAATTTTAATTGAGAATAGAAGGGTTTAATTTATAAAAATTTAAACAATTAAAAAAAAAATTCTAAATCGTACTTGTGTGTGTGTATGTTATTTGAACACACACGCACACTTAAAATATACAAGGACACAAAAATTTTTGGGTTTTTTGGGACTTCCTCTGCCCACAATTTAAAAGTGAAGGGTTTCCAAAAAGTATATACTAAATCGATTGGGTTTTTTTTGGGTTTTTTCAATTAATAAAAAGTTAAAAACAAAACTCATCAAAGAGGCATGTCTTTACTCACAACCCCTATTTAAAATTACGGATCAATTTTGCTTAAGTTTTAAGGTTTAAAAAAATAAATAAAGGGAAAAAGTGCACCACACAACATTCCCTTTTGGGCAAAAGGCAAAAATTTAAAAAATTTGTTTCCTAATTGTAATAAAAAGGGAAAAAACCCAACTCTTGTGGTTACTAAATGAGAAAAAGTTTTAAAGATTGTGTAGTACTATACTTTTTAAATTTACTGAAAATTTTTTAAAAAGTGTAGTTTTCCATTAATTTTCCAAAATAAAATAATTAAATATTTTTCTAAGCAAAAAAAATAAATTTATTTTAATAATATAATTTATTATGAAAAATTTATTTAAAATTGCGCCTATTAACTTTTAAAAAAAAAAATTTAATTTTCCTCAAATTGAAGCAAATCCCACCGAAAAAAGACTAGTTTGCAAAAATTTCTCTGTTTTTTCTTCCTTGTATATTTAAAAACCGGTGTGTATTATATAAATTATATTAACCCAAATATATGTAATTTTTATAAGTCTTTTTGGCCACAAACCAATTAAAAAACTGGGATTTTCCCCCTAGACCAAACTATTTTCATAAATCATTAAATTTATGTGATTGTTAGAAAAAAAGCTTTAAAGATGTTAAAATTGAGATCTTTAAAACCATTTAAAAAAATTTTAAAAAAGGGGATAATTGCTCCAACTTGAAACCCCCCCTAAAAATGAAAAAAAGAAATTTTAAAATAAATTTAAAAGAAAAACCAAAAAAAAAAAGAATTAAAACAAAGAAAAAAAAAAAAAAAACAAAAAACACTGTATTCTCATATTTAATTTCAAAAAAAACTAACTCGAATTTAAATAAAGCAAAAACTTTCATGCCCCCCCCCGAACCAAAAAAAGATTTCCGCAATCCGCGTTTTCCCATCTGACTTCCACATTTTTCCTTAACCCCCCAATATCTTCCCCCCCCTTATTTTTTAACTTATTACAAACCCTTAAAAAGTTTTTTACCCTTTAAATTTTTAGCCAAACTACCCCGCCAAATTTTACCATTCATAAAAAAAAAAAAAATATTTATTTTTTCGAAAAATCCAAGCCCCCAAAAAGGAAATTTTAAATTTTAAGACTTTAAAGGCCCCCACCTCTTTTTAAAAAGAAATTTACAAAAAAATTTAAAAATTGGGCCCTCCAGACTTAGGGGGGGAAAAAATAAAAAACTTTTCAACTTGGTAAAATTAAATTGGGGGAAAATAAAACCCCAAAAAATAAATTTTAAAATTTAAGGTGAACCTAGAGCAAAAATTTAAATTTAAAACCAATTTACGGGGATTGCAAAAAGGGGTTAATAAAAATCAGCACCGAGGGAAACTCCAAAATTTAAAAGGAATAAACAAAGAAATGGACGCTGCAAAAAATTTAAACATGTGAGATATTCACCCTAAACCAATTTGAAAAAAGCTCCCTTACCCCCTCCCCAGTAACCCCAAATATAATTTTTGTCACAAAAAAAAGCAACATTGGAAGTTATTATTAATGGCCAATAAATAAATCACGTTAACTGATTTTTCCTGGTGACAAAAAAAAAATAATTTGCTTAAATAATTTTTTTAAAAATAAATTAATAAAAATGTACAGTTTTTTGTAAAACCCAAAAAAATATGTAACATAAAACATTTTTGAGTTGTAAAACACAAATTAAAATTTTTCAAATACTAAAATGCACACATTTTGAAAAACAATAAAAAAAAAAGGAATTAGTCATAAATGTTAACACTAAGACAACAAAATTTTTTTAAAAATTTTCCTAGCTTAGGTAACAGGTTATTTAAAAAACTTTTCTTCCAAAATTTTAAAACACCTTTAAAATTGCCCAAATTTTAGTTTACTTTTTTAAAATAACCTAATTTTTTTATTTACCTAATGAGTTTTTTTAAAAAAAAAAATTTTAAAAATTCTCTTAAAATAAACAAATACAAATATATCTTTTACATTATATATTTTCAATAAAAAGAGAATGGTGATTTTACGCTCAAAGTCCTCTTTTTTTGATTCTGTAAATTTTTTTAAATGAGAAAAACAATATTCGATTAAAAAATGATAAATTACACAAATACTTTTGGGGCATTTTAGAAAGGTTTTTTCCCCGGCCCTATAAGAGCACACCCCCAAAAAGGCCCCTGCTCGACGTTCTTCGACTTTAGTTTTTAGTCTTTCCCTTTACTAACTGTTCGAACAAACAAATTTACCCCGTTAATAGGGTAGGGGTGATTAAGGTAGAATTAGGTGAAATTTCCCTGTACTTGCTTTTAAAGAAATAAAATAATAATATTTAAAAAATTTTTCGAAAAAGCCCAGCTTCGAATTAAACCCCCGACCCCCCCGTTGCCAAAAGGCTAGACAAATGGACTTGCTTTTTATTTATGTGCTCACTGGCGCCATGAATGTTTTTTAAGTTGAGATTTTTTTTCCTATTCTCGAAAATATTTGGGGTTTTGTGTTTGTGGCGCAAATCCTTATACTTTAGATTCAATATTAATAAGTTAGCATTTTGGGGCGACTTCACGGGCTTGGGAAAGGGGGGTCGCCCAAGACCCTTTTTCGGGGGTTTTAAAACCTCGCCGGGGTCAAAGGATTTTCCCCGAGTATAACAATTCATAGAAACTTTTTTAGGGGGGGAAAAGAAAAGCTTTGGGCCCAGTTGATTGTGGTATGTAAGATAACCCTGTTGGTTGTGGAAATTTTTTCCCGGCAAAAATTTTAGGCCCTTTTTGTTCTCACCAAAAAAAATTCTCGTGTGCTTATATATCATTTTTTTCAGAAAGCGCACGTTAAAAACAACAAAAAAATAAAACTATATTGGACCCGTCCTTACCCACGCAATAAAAATTCAAATAATCAAATTAATACTTTTTAATACCAAACAAATTTTTATCATTAATCCGGCCCTGCTACTTCAATTTTTTTTTAAAACACTTTTTAAATTTTAAATAACAAATAGAGCTAAGGAAAATATATATTAAAGTAAGCGATCCGCATTTGCGTGAAGGAAGTGTGGATAAACGTTAGGAAAAAGCCCCGGTCCACGGGTGAGATTTAAACCCCAGAACTTCCCCGCTAGAGAAAACCAAACATGACCTGAAATTATTTGCGCACCCAAACATTCAATATTTTGAATAATTGTTCGGTAAAATTTCTCTTTAAAATATTTATTAGTTTTTGTGATTTAAAAAACATTTTCTTACGAACTTAATATTTAGTTCTTCTTTTGCATTAAATAAACTTTATTATTTTTAATGAAAATTAAAAATGAGAAAATATGTGTTTATATTACTATTTTAAACTTTTAGGGTAAAGTGTACATTTTTACAAAACTAAATACCTGTTTCATATTCGATCTAGATAAAATTTTAAAATTCAACATTACCGGGGATAGCTATTTCATTTATTTGATTGGAGTTTGTATTTTAAGGGTGGGGTTTTTTTTTCCCCCCTGGGCACTTTTTAATTTATTTTATTATTTTAGCACCCTTTGGTTTTAAAACCTATTACGTAATGTGAATGGTTGGTGATTGTGAAACAAATGGGGCCCTACGTTAAACGGGGGATCCAAACATGGGGGAGCCCTGCCCCACACATTCACAAGTTGTGATTAATCACGTCTTGTCAAAGGTGAAGGATTGAACCCCGGCCCCATAGAAGAAATTCAACTAGTTTTCCCTTAGTGAAAACTTTGATAAATTTTTTTGAAACTATCAAAAAATTACAACCAAAAAAAATCCACATGGACTAAATAAATAAAAAAAAATTACTTAAAATGATTGCTTTTTTTATAGTAAAAAAAAAAACAAAGATATTAAAACTATTTCTCACGAAGAATTTTATTTGAAAACCATTTTTGGGACTCATTGCAACACACCCCTTGGGAACTTGAGGGAGCTAGGGGTCTTGACGGGGGAGGAAAGGGCTTCCCGAGACACAAACAGCAACCGGCCGGTGGACTCAAATTTAAAACAATGAATTCTTTTTAAAAAAAATCAAACATGTTTGCTGGTTCAAAAAAACGTTCAGGTAAAAAAGTATTAACTAGCGGGGGAAAATAATAATTGTTTAATATTTCTTAAGTTTTTTTTTAATTAATAAATATTGTTTTAAAAATACGACCCTTGTTCAAATTTTTAAATTAAAAATACATTTTCAAAATTTTTTTTAAATCAAAATTATTCGGGGAAATACCCAAAGAGCACTCTTTTTGAAAAAAAAGACAACAATTTTTTGAAAAGGTATTTTGGGGTTAAATCAGGGAAGAAAAATCAAAAAAATTTTTTTAAACCTTGAAGTTAAATTTTTTTATGTCTTTTTAAGGGTTGGTTTTTACAAAACTAAGATTTTTTTTGTAACAAAAACCCTTTATTTTTAATGGGAAAAAAAATTTACAAATCTATTAAAAAATAACTACCACAAATTTAAGGGGGTTAGTAGTACAAGTATTTTTAGATATTTGGGGGGAGTTCCCCCTTAAAAAAACTCCCTTTTAAATTTTGGGGTTTGGGATATCAAACCCAAAAACCCCTTTTGGGGGACCCCTATCAAAACCTTAGATATAAAGTTTCACCCTTATCGATGAAATGGCTTACGCCAAGCAAATAACAAATCACTACAGGGGGCATCCCAAAAATAACTTTTTTTCGGTTTCAGGGGTCAGAAACGTTTTAAAAATTTCAAATTTTTTTTTTAAACATGCAATACTTTTCTCCCCAACCCGGGGTGCGAGGAAGAAAAAATTATTTCCACAAATTTTCAAAATTTTTTTTTTAAGCATTTATAGGATCTTTTTGAAAGGCTACTGCTTTTTTAAATTCTTCCGTCTCAATATCCTTATAAACTAATTTCGTGTTCACACTTTAGGGAATTGTTTTTAAGGGGTAAATTTAGAGAAGTGTATCTACATTTGCGTGTAGAAAAGGGGAAAAAATTTGAAAAATACTCAAAAACACCCGGGATTTTCGAACACCAAAGTAGCAGGGTCCTTCTTTGTGTGTGTGTGTGGTGGGGGGGTTTTGTGTGTGTGACCATATTAGCTTAGCGGTACAAACAGTTGTTAATTTTTTTAAAAAGAAATGTTTTTTAAAAAGGTTAAAATTGATTTTCCTCTCTTTTAAAAAAATTTAAACAAAAATTATTATTAGCACACGTCTTACTACCCGTTGGGTTTTATACGCACTTACGCAAATTGTAATGGTGGGTGATTGTGAGAAAAAAAGAAGGACCTACATTTTTAACGGGGAATCCGAACCAGGGTGGGGGCCGGGCCCCCCACATTTAAAATGTCTGTCAGAGGTAAGGAAGGGTTTGGAAATCAGAAAAATCTGTGCCGTGACGAGGATTAAACCCCCGGCCCAGAATTAAAAAAAAACAAAACCACAAACTTTTACTTTTTATTTTAAGAGTTGTAAAGGTTTGACTTTTTGATTCATTTTAAGATAGAAGCTCTAATATTTTGAATGTTTGGGGAACGGGTAATTTTAAACCCCAAAATTGCGGGGGGGTTTTTCAAGAATCTGTTATACAAAAAACCCCTCCCCCTCTATCCTCCTCAACCCCTTTTTGGCTTTATTATCTTTCCATTTTTTTTGTAAGCCCGCACTCCCCCTTCCCTCACCCATTTAACCCAAAAAAAACCCTTTCACTTGACACTAATGGTTTTCATTTTTATTACTACTATTACCTCAAACCGATTTATTGAAAATTTCCCGGATGTATTAAATGATATGGGCCTGGGCCCAAGAAAAGGGAATTCTTTGTCTGGGGCCTCCCTTTTAAAAAAGTGCTTTTTATAGAGAAACCCTTGTTTCTTTTTATTTATAAATAATTTGCATAAATAGTGTTGCTTTATTAAAAAAACCTACTGTAAAATTTTTGTTTTGTAAGAAGAAATGAAAATTTACCCCCGCCTTGTGGCGTAGTAGCTAACTACTTTTTCGTGTTGGGCAGATTGCCGGGACGGGAGATCAAAGTTCGAATCTGGTTGGGTAAATGGGTGGTTTTTCAAAGAGGGTTTTCAATTCTCCCTTCACGTAAAGTGGGTTCACTTCCTCTAAAAAACCCTTCCCAACCCTCACCCATTAGCGTTTTAATATTTTAAAGGATAACCAAAAGGTAAAACGTTTGCAAATAATTAAAAAAAATGTTTTTATTTTAAATAGCTTTTTTATTCGTTTTTTATAGACAAACAAGACCTTTTTAGTATTAAGCAGGATCAATTTTTGAAGATAAAAAACATTCCGGGTGCATCCGGGAAATTTAAATTTTAGGGAAACGGGTCATGTGTTAAAAGCTTTTATTTCTGCCCCCCTGAAAATTGTCATCGAATGTTTTTTAATTTAAGCCCTCTTTTTTTTAAAAAATAAATTACACTCACAAGCACACACTTATACGTTTTTTAAAAAAAGTTTAGAAATTAGGGATATTTTTGTGCATTTTTAAAATTAAAAAGGGAAATTTAAAGAGTTTTTTGTGTCGAACGTTGGTAAACTTAATAAAAAAAATTTAAAAAATGTTGGTAAATCAATAAAAATTTTCAATTTCTTTTAATTATAGTGCTGGCCAACAGTCAAAAACCTTAACGGCCCCAGACTGAAAGTACACAATTACCATAAAAAACTTTTTTCGTGAGAAAAAAATTTGTATTATACTTAGAAAAAAAAAAAAAAGGGGAGAACTAGAAGAAGAACAGGGGCCCACTTTTTTTTACTTGGTATTTCGGAAAAACCCGAGTACAGCCGATAACGATAAAAAAAAAGGGTGTGTCGATATTTTTTACTCGTTTTTTTCCCTCATAGGCTCCTGAAATAGGACATGACAAAGCAGTGCTCCCAGTTCAAATAATAAATTTTTGCCGAATTCATAAACAGGTCTCGTTTCCCTTCCAAAGTTTGAATAAATTAAGTAAAATTTTTAAATAAAAATTTTTTTAACATAGTTTTTTAAGGGTTTGTTCCAAATAAAATAATTTTAATCTCTTTAAAAAATATAGAAGTCTAACTACTTTAAAAGATTGACCTGAAAAAAAAAAAATTTTTCCCAGTTAAATAGATTTCAAAAAATTTTTCTGTTCAGTGCAATCTTTAAAGAGAAGAATACTTCTGTTTAAGAAAATATTTTGACAAGGTGGACCTATATCAATTTGTAAGTTAAAATTTTTCCCCCCTGCTCCCCTCTACCAGAAGTGTGACAAAGTTTTTACGTTAAACCCCCTCTTTTAAAACCCTAATCGGCATTTGTGGTACAATTCCGATTTATCACAAAAGCCGTTTTTTACAAAACCAAAAGGATCCATTTCGAGTGGATACTTTCCCATTTTATGTGGATAAAATCCAGAGGATACAATTCCGTTTTTTTCACAAAAAAGTTTTTTTTACAAAACATAGAAGGGGAACCTTCCGAGTGGATACAATTCAGCCCCCTTTTTAAAAAACCATATTTTTCAACACAGAAAAAGAGCTTGATAGTTTTTCGGTTAAGAATCTTTTAAAGCTGTTCTTTTCCCGGTTGAATGTGGAAGTAAACTACAGAAAAATGTTTTGCAAACTTGTGGAGGTATTTTTTGTAAACTTTTTAATAAAACTTTATTTTTAAAAGTGTGTGGCATTTTTACTGGCACATGTATTCAGCCCTGATGTGGTTTTCACGCTCGGGACGAGTCGTTCCCCCGGGTAGACCTTGGAGATTGTCCCCTTTCATCGACCTGATGGTAAATACAAGGGGGGGGCCAGTTTGATCTTAAACCTGACTTAACCCAAATTTACTAATCCCGGGTGTTCACGGGTAATATCTTCGAAAAAAAAACAAAGGCACCAGCCGGAATCGGGTTGGAAACCCTTAGGTTTGTAATGGGTCACTGACCATACACCAAAGAAAGGATACCTATTAATTTTCAACAGTAATACTAAAAAATACAATTTACTTCCGGATGGTTGAATTAAAGTGACTTTCAGTAAATTTGCAATAAATATCCTCCCTGTCCTGCTTTAACCCTAATGTAGAGGGATAATGTTTTTAAAAAAGAATAGAGAGGGTTGATTTATCATTTCCCCACTAGCACATGGCTTGTTTCGTCAGTTAGCGCCATATTTAAATGTTACTTGTCACCAAAGCTAGACTACCCATAAAGATCAACCTTTTAAATATAACATTTTAATACTTTTTTATTGTGTGTTTTTCCTAGCGGGTTGGTGTTCTGACTTATCAATTTTCATAATTATTAAAAATTTTTTTCAAGAGCCACGTTATACCATTCATCCAATGTATTTCCATTTATCATTTTTAAAGTAAAATTTAAATTATCAATTTTGTTGCCCCATTTCAGTCCCCCATGGTTAAGGTTATTCTCGCATTTTGACTAAACTCAATAGAGGGGATTAATTTTTGTACCGGTCAGTGTGGACCAGAGGTTGGTTTTTTAAACTCCCTCCACGCAACACAATAAAAAAATTAAAGGACTCCTCTTCATATATTTATTACTGGTGCCATTAGGGGGTGTCACTATTTAAAATTTGAAAGAAACTTTTTTGCTAGGGAGGAAGGAGTGGGGGTTGAACCCGGCAGTAAAAAGTCGTAAACCTTTTAAAAAAAGTTTCTAGATCCCTTTGTCTGAAGAGTATCAGCACCATACATAAGAAATTTCCGTTGCTTAAAATTTTTTCTTTATTTCAAAGTTTGAATCTTAAATTTTGTTTTTATTTAAGAATGTTCTCCATTTCATTTGTTTCCCCGAATATATTGTCCTCCTTTTCATTTTTGAATTGGTAATCCTAATGATGGTGTGAAAAAAAAAAAAATAAAAAAAAAAAATTTTTAAATTTATTTTAGTTGAATTTTAATTAAATATATTTGGGTTCTCCTATGGTTTGTATAAAAAAAATGTTTATTTTTTTATCTTTCACGGGAAATTTTAATCTCGGGACCTTGGGTTTTAGATGGGCATTTTTAACTTAACTCCTGCGGAGCTCCGGTAAATCACAAATCAGGTTTTAACATTTTAAAAACATTTGTTTTGTTGCAAAGCATAATTATTATATCACAATTTTAAATTTCAATTTAAACTTCGATCAAAATAAAAAAACCTTTTTCCTACATTTTCAAAGGCAAAAAAAAACCCAACATATATACCCTAATCCCAACCCTACAAAAAATTTATGCACAAAAATTTTTTTTATTTTTTTTTTTTTTTGGTTGTTTTGGTTTGTTTATTTCTTTTTTTTTTTAAAACCATCCCAGCCCCCAAATAATTAAAAAAATTGAAAACTTCTCCCCCTAGACCATCTTATCGAGAACTCGATCTTATGTACAATCTCTTTATGTTTATGAAGGAATGCATGTCCTCACAAATCTTAAGTATAATAAAAGATCCTGGTGTACATCCTTTCTAATTTTTAAACTGGTAATAAGTATGAAACAAGCCCTTTTTTTTTTCTTTTCTAATGTTGTAAAGTTTTTACATCCCCGCATTATATCACTTTTTTTCAACCCCACGCCAAATAACAAAACAAAAGAACCTTCCAATACACGCCAAAGGGTGATACCATTTAGATAGTAATTTGTTGGAATAGTGACGTTGGAGATTGAAATAGGGATTAAAATTAAAAGGGTGGTTTTCTTTGTCACGATTGCCCCCTAATGTTTCAGAATTGTTTTAGTATTAAAAAACTGCTATTTGGAACTACCAGCCATTGCCTTAAATGGTAGGATTAAGGCCCATTGTCTAACGTTTTTTTTCCTTTCTTCAAAACTTGGCACCGTTGAGACCTTGCGGGAAGGGTTTTTGCTGGGAAAATGTACATTCTTAAACCCTTTAAAATTTTGGGTTTTATAGGTTTTGAAAACGCGCACTTGACTTTGTCGTTTTCCTCGAAACCCAAAGGGGAAAAATTTAAAAACACCTGCCCTGGTTTAAACCCCGACTACACCAGCTATTTGACAATTCAAATGGCCTCTATTGTCCTCCCGGTGAAACATTTGTCACTACCTTGGGTTTTTTCATAAATTTTTTTTTTTTCAAACATTTACACAAATAGTTAAAATGCTAATTCTTTTCCTTGAAAATATTAAGCTGTTACATTTTCCCAACCCAAACAAATTGAATTACTAACACAAAACAAAACTACCCCATAAAATTGAAACAAAAACCACACTTTAGCAAAAGATGGAATATTAAAAAAATAGTTTACACACCTTTAACTAAACCAAAATTTTTTAAATATTAAATAGCTAAATGGATGGCAAAAGGGTTTGATAGAAACATAGCGTGTTACAAATTTTGACTCTCCCTTCAACTTTTAGACAATTGTTCCAAACAAAAAAACAACAACTCGTGAACTCATCCCAAATTGGTGTTTCCCCGAAATTACTGTGCCCCCAATCATCTTCAATTGACCCACTAAACTCACCCCAATGTTTTTGGGCCTACACCCCCCATGCTTCTTTTTACACCACTGGGGCGGAATGCTGACCTCAAAAATTTAATTTCAACTCTTAAATGAGATTTTCATAAAAACCTCCGCCAGGGGTTTAAACACCCATAGAAAATAAACAATTTAAAAAAAATAAAAAACATTGTTTTTATATGAAAAAAAAAAAACCCTTTTTTAAACCCCGAAAAAAATAGACTATAAAGACAAATAATTAAAAAAATATTTAGTTTGACATAAAATTCAAAGAAAATTTTAAAGGGTTTTTTAGAAATAGACATACAAAAGTTATAAAGGCCCTATATAATAAGGGCCACCAGGAAATACTGGCCTTTCACATAAATACAAGCCTATCATAAGGGGCTACACGTATGAAAAAAATTTATAACCAAAGGGGTTTTTAAAAAAAGTACTAACGAAATAAAAAAAAGGACATTTACACAATTGCTGTTTTAAGATAGGGAAAAAATCCCTTTCCCGACCGCAAGGGCGTAATGCGGGAAACCCGGTACCACCTTCTGGGACCTGCTTTGGGACTAATTGGTAAATTAAAAGTTCCGGGCGTCTCTTCTCAGCTGTTGGGGGACACATCTCAAGAATTAAGTAACTACTTTTAAAAACACACAACCCCATCAAAGGGTGAAATTGCAGATAAAATTCATGGATTTAATTCCCTTTTTTTTTAAAATAACTTCATTATATTACGAAAATGCTTTTTTAAAAAGTCTTTTGACCCCTTTTGTTTCTTGTCTGTTTCCCCTACTGAATAAAGAATGACCTGGGTTTGTGATTTACTTTTCTCCAGAAAATCCCCCTCTTTGTCTTTCCTCTAACAAATTTTTTTTTCTGCATAAAAAAATAAATAAATTTTCCTTCAAAGTTTCCCCATAAAACATTTAATATTCTCGATGCTATTCATTTCCAATAAAATTGTGTGGTTTCCTGCCCTTTCACAAGTTTTAATATTCAGTGATACACAAATCTGCCCCAGCTACCTACCGGCACAAAGGGACTAGCCCTTTAAAGTTGACGCTGGTTTTAAAACCCTTTACATATATTTTTAAATTCACAGATTTTCCTCTCTCTTTGTAGCAATTCTTTTGTGTAGGTCTTCGGGGTGCACCTTCTCTTCCATGGGGTAATTCTTAAATTCTTTGACGTAGATCTTAACAATAACAAATAATCATTTCTGATTGCGAAATTAGCCATTAAATCTTAAATAAAAAAATTGTGGGGGGAAATGCCCCCCTTCCACAAAACAAAAAAAAAAAAATTTTTTTCCCCACTTTTGTTTTTTTATCTTTCTTATCTTTCCTTAATTGATACCTGCTTGTTAAACTGTTTTACCTTTTTCCAACCTTGAGAAAAAAATGCCCAGGCTATTTGTTGACGCGGGAATTGTTTCTCAACTTTCCAGGGTTTTTTTATTTTCTTCTATTTTTTTTTATTTTAAGTGGGTTTAATTGTGTGCCGGCTTTAGATAAACAATTTTAATCCAATTGTTGTGTCTTTCCAGAACCCCCACCTATGCAGTGCTGGAACTGTAGAGCCAGACCCCATTTCCCCAGAAGGGGCTCACCCCAAAAGGGGGACCCGCCCTAAGTTAACATTTAATTTGCTTTTAAAAAAAATTGAATGTTTTCTAAACAAACAAATCGCCTTTTTAAGATATTTAATCAAATTGCTTCCATGCCAAATTTTAATCAAGTGATGATACTATTTAATTATTTGTACAAAAATTGGGTACTTTTGTTTTTCTGAGACAAACACTCGATGACTTGTTTTTTTGAAGTTTAGAAATTTAAAAATTTACAAACCTTAAAATTAGAACAAACAGCCAGCGAATTTAATGACTTTTCCAAAAGGGGCTTCCCAATCCAATGCATCTCAAAAATAATCCTTCAATTCTAACTAAAATCTGGGGACGCGGATTTCCTGACATCTCCATTTCTTCCTTTTTTTTGAATTTTTTCCCAAAAATCCACCAAAGGGTTAACTTTTTCTTGACATACTAAAAAATGTCCCAAATGTGTGGGGAAACCGGACCCCGGGCTGGCTGCCCACATCGCAGGGCAACAGTTTCCCTCTTTGACGATTTCATTTTCATCAACTGGTTGAGGAGTGACTAGAACCCCGGTGTTGCCCTTTAAAAATCTGGACCCCATTTAGCTTTACCCTATGTTGAGGTTTTTCTGGGACGGTTAAATGGGGGTTTTGGGGGTTCTCCTAGCCCCAAAGTCCCTGTCGTTGTCCCCAAAGGGGGCCCATTTGGGGGAAAAAGGGCCTTGACTGCCTTTTGTTTTTCTTACCCAAGGTTTGATGGGGAGTTTTCCCGCCTCTACCAGGTAGTGGGTGCTCTGACTGGGCACCCCCCAAAATAAAACGGGCCGAAAGGTCGCGGGAGGGCTATCTCCCCTCCACGCTTCCTGTGGACGTGTTTTCCCCCTTGAAACTGTGGAGTAGTCCTACCGCTGTTCCAGTTTGGGCCCCCTATGAATGGGGGAAATAAACGTCCTACTTTGTCCCTACGCCTTCCCTTTTTAAAGCGTCCAAGCCTGCAGTCCCCCCTAAACTCCTCCAAATGTTTTAGGTAATACCCACCAAAACTCGCGGTACCCCTAGGGTGTTTATGCGGCCAAAAATAACAATCAGGCACTGATGTTCGACCGAAATTTTTAATTTTTTTAAACATGTCGGCAAGGTAAAACCCCCCAGAGTACCTCCGGGGCTCATGGGACCCTTTACGCATTAATTTAGCCCTCATTTGGCCCGGACCCACACTCCAAAACATTGCTAGGAATCGGGTTCGAAACCCCCCTCCGCCTGTGATGCTTTCGCCCTTTTTCCGACCACCAAGGGGAAAGCGCACCATGAGGGAAACTGCCCCCAACCTTTTTTTTTTTTCCCCTTTTTCATTTAGTCGACCCCTTCAAAAAGTTTCCTCCAATGTTGGGGTGGCTAACGGGATCCTGCCCACTCCGCGATTGAATTTTTGGGGTCTACCCCAAGCCCCTCTCCCAAAAAGGGACACAAAGATGAAGAAAATGGACTTTAATCGCCAAGCCCCCCTAAACCCGACCTGGTTTGACAATCCCTCAATGGTCTTTTTCCCCTTTTTACCTCCTCGCTGTACAGTTTAAACCCCTTTATCCAAAACCACCTGGGTTTTTGGCTAACCCGGTTTTGTCCTTCAGGGGCCAACTAAGTTCAAATCCCCAGTGTATTTTTTCGCTCTCGTTTTCCTGTGCGCACCCCTAGGGTTAGTCTATTTAATCCTTCCTCTAGTTGTGCACCCGTGTTCTTGCTTTGTGCCGTAACCTTTGTTTTGACTCCAAGGGCAGGCTAACTCTCCTTGACTCCAGGACCTTTTTTTAACATGGCCAGCCCTGCCTGAACCCCCTCTTCTGGCCCCAACTCAACCTCAAAGTGGGGCCCGGCCCTTGCCTTTTGCCGCGAAAAAATTTCCCCCATCCCGACCGAAAAAAAAACCCATGTGACGCATAATCTCACTGCGGTTTTCCTCCTGAGTAGAAACGGCTTTCCTGAGGATAAATGCCCTTCCCTCTCTCCTTAAAACTGTCGATACCCCCCCATAAGGGCCAACAAGGGGGGTACTATGGGGAAATTCCATAGGGAAAGAGGGATTTTGTCCCCGTTGGTGACGGACCCCCCAAAATAAGTTTGGGATGAGTCGTCGCTCAAATCCCCAACCCCTCTTGGTCCCTAACTACCTTTTCCCGCTGGGTGGCGTGGGACGCATCAACCTCCAACCCCACAATTGTTTTTCCTCCATTTATTGGGGTAAAACCCCACCCATACCAAAGTTTATCTTTGACGTCCTCTGTCCCCACTTTTAAGAAAAAACCCCCCTTCCTGGCTCATAAAAAAAACCACATTTGAAAAACTATTGCTCAAACCTAACCTTTTCGAAAAGCCCCGCGTTAAAAGGGGCCCCTGTAAAAAAAAAAAAAAAAAAAAATATAATATATTATTTATATTTTTTTTAAAAATTTATTCCCCCTTTGGTTTTAAAAAAAAAAAGTTTATTTTTTCTAGCCAGTTGCACGAGGAAACTTAAACTCGGGACCCCGGGTTTAGATAGGGACTTATATTAACCCCTGCGGAGCTCCGTAAACACATACTAGGTTTAAAAATATTTATAAACTTTGTTTTTTTGTCAAACTATAAATTTTTTATTCACAAACTTAATTCATTTAAATCATTTGATAACCAAAAAAAAAAAAAAAAAACCCTTTTTCTTACATTTTTAAAGGGAAAATAAAAAACCAACAAATACCCAAGTCCCAAACCCCGTACAAAATATGGACAAAAAATTTTTTATTTCCCCTTTAAACCCAAATTTGACTTCTTTGAGCCAACAAAATTGCCACCTGCTCACAGCCCCCTATTATTTACCTTTTTTTTTATTTAAAAACCCCCTCAATCCCGGGAATAATAAAGAAAATTGAAAAATTTTCCCACCCTAGACCATCTTAGTCGAGAAACCCATCTTTTAATATCTCTTTTGTTTCTGAAGTATGCAGCCCACAAAATCTTCAAGTTTAAAACAAATCTGGTGTACAACCTTTCATAAACTTTAAAATGGGAAAAGTAGTGTAAAGTCCTTTTTTTTTTCTTTTCTAATGATTTAAAGTTTTTACTCCCGGCTTTAAAATCACTTTTTTCCCCCCGCCCCAATAACAAAACAAAAAAAAACCTTTCCCAAACCCCAAAAAGGTGATACCATTTAGAAGTAGTAAATTTTGGAATAGTGACGTTTTGATATGTAAAAAGGGGTTTATTAAAAGGGATGGGTTTTCTTTTTTCACAATGGTGTTTTGTTGATTTGCAAGAACGAAACTGTGTAGGCCATTTTGTTGAAATAAGTGGCTTTTATTTGCAGTAAAACAAGGATTTGTAAAAGAATGACGTCATAACGTGTGAGAAACGGAAGGCAATCCCAAAACCATTTTCTGGAGCCTATTTGACCCCATTTTATTTTTTTCAAAATATAATTCATTTAAAATTTTTTGTGAACTTTAAAAAAATTTCCCCCCGCTTCAGTGGGGCCCTTTTGGGGCCAACCGCACTATGTTGTTTGGGGACTGCCGAAGACTGGGAGATCGGGGTTTCCCACCCAGCCGAGTGCACTAGGGTGGGTTCCATAAAATTTTTTTTCAAATCTTTTTCATGCAAAAGGGGGGGCACTTCCTCCCAATTTTAAAACCCTTTCCAGCCCGAAAATTTAAAATTTTTTTAAAAATAGGCGTACAAACCAAGGGGTAAAAAGGAATGCGGTGTACAAATAGACCACCTTACCGATACACGAAAAAAACTTCTTTTTCTGCCAACCCCCTTTTTTTATTGGGGTTTCCCCTTTCTCTTACTGCAAAAGGGGGTGCAATTCCTTTAAATTTTTACCTCCCCAAATTTTTTTTTATTTAGCATCTTACACTCTGTTGGTTATACGCTTTGTACTAAACACGTAATGGATTAGGAATTGGGAAGGTTTTATTTAGAGGGAAAAGACCCCCCAATTTTTCGTGGGGAATATGGAAAACCATAATGAAAAAACCCCACTATTTAACCACCAGTTACAACCCCTTCCTCGTCCTAGGGAGTCTAGCCAACCAATCTAGCGTGTTAGCCAACTATTTACCTAGGGGGGTTTTCCCAATGTACCACATTAAGTCAATATACGGTACCCCGATAGCAATAAAACCGGGCCACAAAAAAAAGTAGTGATATTTAAAAAAAAGGTAGAATTTAAAGCGAAATTCTTTGGAAAAATAATTTTGTTTTTTTGGTTAGCATTTTTTTACTTTTACCACTGCTTTTCTTTGATTAAAATATTAAAAACTTATTTAGGTTTTGCAAAAAATTTTTCCGGTAATACGCTAAATGCAAATTTAAGCATAAGGGGTTTTTTTAAAAAAAAAAAAAACCCCAAAATTGGCAGGACCGTAAAATGCTGCAAAGGTTGCACTAGCGATCAATGGGGGTTGAAATTCGGTATTGTTTGACTTTCATCCCCTTGCCTAGCTGTAGTTCTTTTTTGAAGCGCCTTAGATTTTGCGTGGTGGGGGGGGGGGGTTGGGGGGTTTTAAAAGGAAGGCTGGGATGTCAGATAAAAATGCAAGCAGCCCAAACAAAACATCTCTTGATCGAAAGTTCTAGAACGAAATAACCACCTCGTCTACCGCTTTTAAAAAAATACGGTGGAAAGGATGAAAGGGTAAATTTAAAATGGCAAATACTGACCCGTGCCTACAATCTTTTTTCCCATTTCACACGTTTTTTTGGGGGGATTTAGCAGTGCTTTATTTTTATGTGGGTTTTCAGTAAAGTTAACAAAAAGAAAGTTTATAAGTATATGTATTAAAAAATTTAAAAACAATATTTTAAGTCGCAGACAAAGGACAACCAAAGCCAAACTATCATAAAAAAGCACCCCCCAAATAAATCAAAACATATTTGGAACAAATAATTTCAAAACACATAAAACTTAAAAAGCCGCGTTTTTTTTAAACAAACGGTCGAAGCGACATTTTACATGGCCCTTTTGGGGAGGGAAAAAAATCTGGGAATTATAAAATTTTACAGAAACCTAAAAGTTTCTTCATATAAAATCAAAACCGTGTAACCTGACGACAATATTTATTGGGGGGACACCTTGTTGAAGACAAAAGTAAAATTCAACGATTTTAATTGTTGCCAACTTTGTTGATAACAATTATTCGTGGTATCCCCCGCACCTTAAGGTTGAAAAAGCTATATTTATTTTTCCAAAGAGAAATTTTTATTTTTAGATATCAACCATAATTAATGAAGATTTTTCGTGATGAGTAAAAAAATAATAATACTTATATTCGTGGTAAAGATGATTTTTTTGGACTAAGTTCTTTTTTTGCCGCTATTACCTTAAAAACATTTAAATTTGATGTTATTTGTCAAACAGATTTAAAATTTTCAGAATTTCTATTACTTAATTATACGTAAAGGTTTTTATGTTTTTTTATATTCAAATCCTCTTGAAGGGGGAAAGTATAAAAATTTATTTATTTTCTTTCCAACTCTTTTTGCCAAAGGGTCCAAAAAAGAAGATTATCTTTAAAAGTAAAATCTTTTAATTTATACAATTTACGATGCAATGAACAAAAACCAAAAAATCGTTTTTTTTGAACACGCTATCATGCTTAGCTCCGATCGTAAATATTGATTTTAAAGAAAAAATCTTATTTAAAAAACTATTCTTATATTAAAAAAAAAATCCGTCGAAATAATCACAATTTAAAAATCCAGAAACAGACAGACATCAACAGAGCATAGCGCCGTGAGCAAAATTCTTTAGCATTTGAAGGGGGACCCAAGCTTAGGGGAAACCCCCCCCAAAAATCAAAAAAACTTTACTACAACCTCCTTTAAAACGATGGATTTTTATTTTAGATTTAAAAATTTTTTTCCATTAAAAAAAAAATGTTGTTTGTTACAACAAAATTAATTTGTTTTAGTAAAACCAACAAAAAAAAAGATAAAAAATATGAACCTTCAAATTTTTAAAAAAATTTTTTTTGATTTTCTTTCCCTAAAACGCCAAAAAAACTTTTTTTAAAAATTTTATTTCTGTTTCAAAAAGATTGTCTCTTTGGCTATTTTTTGAATAATTTGATTTAAAAAAAAAAATTAGAATATGTATTTTTAATTAAAAATTTGAACAAGGGTCGTATTTTTAAAAAATAATTTATTAATTAAAATAAACTTAAAAAAGTAAACAATTATTATTTCACCCCTGATAGTTAAAAAACCTTTTCACCCGAACAGTTTTCTGAACCCACATCAATGGTATTTTTCAAAAGAGAATACATTGTTTTAAATAGATCACCAACCGGTTTCTGTGTGTGTCCTTTTAAGCCTTTTCCTCCACCGCTCAAAGACCCGCTAGTCCCCTCACAGTTCCAAAGGGTGTGTTTCAACTGACGTCCCAAACGGTTTCAAAAAGACTTCTTCAGGGGGAAAAGTTTAATGTTTTTGTTTGTTTTTTTTTTACTATAAAAATGAAAACATTTTTTTTGTAATATATTTTTTATTTTTCCCCTGTGTAATTTTTTTTTTGTTGATATATTTGTGATATTTCAAACAAAATTTTCAAGAAAACTAAGAAAAATAGTTTTTAGACTTTCCCGAAAGGGGGCCGGGGTTCAACCTTCACCTCTGAAATCGTGTTAAACACAACTTGTAATGTGTGTGGGCCCGGCCTCCACAGTGGTTTGGATCCCCCGTTAAACTGTAGGTCCCCTTTGATTTCACAATCACCCTACCATTTTCACCTTAGCGTAAGTAGGTATAACCAAAAGGGGGCTAATAATAATAATAAAAATAAAATAATAAAAAAAATAATAAAAATAAAAAAAAAATAATAAAATTATAAAAAAAACCCTGCCCCTGGGAACTAAAACCAACTCTAAAAGACAAAATCCAAAAAAATAAATGAAATAGCTATTCCTGGTAAGTGTTAAATTTAAATTGTTCTATATCGAATTTTGAAACAGGTATTTAGATTACTAACAATTTTATACATTTTTCTCCTAATAGTTTAAAAAAATAGTAAAAATAAAACACATTTTTCTCATTTAAAACTTTTCATTAAAAATATTAATAGTTTATTTAATGCAACCCCAGGAACAAAAACTATTAATTTGTAAAAAAAATTTCAAAATCACAAACTAAAAATATTTTAAAAGAGATTTTTACGAACAATTATTCAAAAGATCTGAACTTTGGGTGCGCGAGGAAGTTTAGGATCTTTTGGTTGCCCAGGGAATTCGGGGTTTAATCTCAGCCAGTGGGCCCGGGGGGTTTTTTCCATAATGTTTATCCACCTTCCCTTTATGCAAATGCGGATACCTTACTTTTAAAAAAAAATTTTTTTCTTTAGCTCTATTCCCTTATTATAATTAATTGGTATAAAAATGGATAGTAGCAGGGCCGGGTTAATGATAAAATTTTTTGGTATTTAAACGTTTAGTTTGATTATTTGAAATTTTTATTGCGTGGGGAAGGGAAGGGGGCCCCAAATACTAGTTTTATTATCTTTTTTTATTTAACGCGCGCTTTTCTGAAAACCCAAAAAAAAATTTTTAAAAACAAAACAAAATTTTTATGAGTGAGAACAAAAGGGGCCCAAAATTTTGCCGGGGAAAGGGATTTCCACAAACCTTACAGGGGTTAACTTTCATACCAAATCAACAGGGACCAATATCTTTACTTCCCCCTAAAGAAGTTAGTATGAATTTTTTTATCGAAAGGAAAACCCTTTGGGCCCCGGGGAGGTTTTACCCCACGAACACCGGGGTTTTAGGCATTTCTTTACCCAAGACCCTTTTAAGTCGACCAAAAGCTGTATTTTATATTTTGAAGCAAAGTTTAAGGGGTAGCGCCACAAACACAAAACCCAAAATTGTTCGGGAAAAAGGAATAAAAAACTCAAAAAACATTTTATGGGTGCACAGTGACACAAAAATAATTCAAATTCATTTAGTCTAGCCTACTGGCAACGGGGAGGTCGGGGTTCAAATTTGCAGCTGGGCATTTTCGAAATATTTTTTTCTAAATTTTTTTTTTTATTTTAATGCAAATACAGGGACTTTCACCATATTCTCCTTAATCACCCCTACCCTATTAAAAGGGAGTAAATTTGTATATTTTGAAAAGTTTGTAAGGCAAAGAGCTAAAAACAAAGTCAAAACGTCGACAGGACCTTACAGGGGGGCTGGCTCATTTTAAGGAGCCGGGGAAAAACCTTACAAAAAAACCCAAAAAGCATTTGTCTAACTTTTAGCATTGTTTTACTTAAAATTGTTTTTCTCATTTAAAAAAAAATTTACACGAATCAAAAAATTGAGGAGTTTGAGCGTAAAATCCCCCCCTCTTTTGATTTGAAAAATATAAAGTCAATAGATATATTTATTTGTTTATTTCAAAGAATTTTAAAATTTTTCTCATAAACCATTAGGTAAATAAAAAATTTAGGTTATTTAAAAAATAAACTAAAGATTAGGGCCAATGTTAAAAGGGTGTTAAATTTGTGAAGAAAAAGTTTTTAAAAACGGTTTACCAAGCATGGAAAAATTTTTAAAAAAGTAATTGTCTTAGGTTAACTTTATACTAAATTTCCCTTTTTTTTTTTTTTTGTTTTAAAAACTTTTGTGCATTTTTTGTATTTGAAATATCAAAATTTTTTTGTTGACAACTCAAATAATGTTTTTTTTACAACTGTTTTTGGGGGACAATGCTGTGCTTTTTTATTAATTTATTTTAAAAAAAAATTTATTAAGCAATGTATTATTTTTTTTGCCCTACATAAGTAATGTTCAACGCTCGAATTATTTTTTCTAAAACAAAAAATTTTCCCAAAGCAGCATTTTTTAGTGAAAAATAATATTGGTTTATGGGGGGGGGGCAAGGGAAAAACTTATTTTAAATAAAAGTTTAGGGTGTAATCATCAACCTTTTTTTAAAAATTTCTAGCAGTGATCAATTCTTTGTACTATAACAAAATATTCAAATTAGGACGTTCAACATCCAGCTGCTAGCATTTATTAATTACTCCTTTCACAATACCAAGCTAAAATTGGCAATCATAATTTAAAAAAATTTTACGGGCTCAGCGGTTTACCATAAATTTTTAATTTTAAAACCCTTCTTTTTTTTCTGGGGTGGTCCTTTACCTTTTTTCTCCAATTTTTAATTTTTTTACCCCAAATTAAAAAATCTTTTTATTTTGATTCCCCCCCCCAATCCGGAGCCCAATTTTTAATTCCTCATTTTGTAATTGTTCTGTAAAAAAGGGGACCTCTAAAGTTATTCAAAATTTCAATTTTTTTATCCTACTCGAAGGGGTTAATTTTCTAAAAACACACCCATACACACTTTTAAAAAATATTATTTTTAATATTTACATCAATAAAGTACACTTTCCCCCAAAAAATAGTTTTGGGGAACTAAAAAATTTAAAAAGGGTAAAAATTAATCAAATTTAATTTTTAAAGGGGTTTTGTAAAAAATTAAAAAATAAAGGGTTTTAAATTTAAAAGGGGTGCAAAAGGGAAAAGTGATGGACAGACAGATTGGGATTCGGCAAAAATTTTTTTTTTTTCATGGGGGCATGAAAGTTTTACATTTTTCAAATTTTGATTTTGATTTTTTGAAAAACACAAACTAGTAAATATAATCGTTTTTTGTATTTTATAATTGTTATTTTTAAAAAATAAAAAAGTATTTTTAAATTTAAAATTAACTGGGTTTTGGCCTTGCATACAATATATATTCTAGTAAAATTTGCTCTTTTTCATTGGAAAATCAGGGGTTTTTTAATGTTGTAGCATTTAATTTTTTTGAAATTGAATGTAATCCTGGTTTTAAAAAGGGATTTATCACTTAAAACTCTTTTAATGGGTTTTTTTTTTAAAAACACATATTTTAATGTATTTATAAACTGATTTAATCTTTGGGGGGGAAACCAAAACCCCAATTTTTTCCCTTTTTTGGGTGTGCCCCCGACCTATAAATTATATTTAAAAAATAAAAATAGGTCTTGGGACACCCAAAAAGGGAAAATATTATTATATTGAACAAAATGTTTAAATTTTATGTATATATATACATATAAAAATAAATAATATATATTAATTTTTATGATTATTATGTGGTTTTAATATCTATAGATACTTTAAAACTGCGTAAACCCGAACGGGTAGTAAGACGTGGTGCAATAAAAAATTAAAAACCAAGGGAAATAAAAAGGGAAATTTGCAAGTTTTTTTTTTTCGGTGGGTTTGCTTTCAATTTAGGAAACACCAAATTTTTATTTTAATAGGAGGATTTTTAAATTATCAGAACTACATATATCATTTTAAAAAATTAATTTTTTTTTGCTTAGAAACATTTTTTGCAGATTTTATTTTTGTAAATTTAAAGGAAACTATCACTTTTTAAAAAAATTTCACGTAAAAAAAAAGATATATCAGGTGGCCTGGTGGTCAGGGGGGAGGGGGGTCAGCTCGTGTTGGGGGGCCGGGGTTTAATCCCGTCCCGGCACAGATTTATTGATTTCCAAAACCCTTTCCCTTTACATCTTACAAGACTCTTGTGAATGTGGGGAATGCCAGGGCCCCCACCGTGGTTCGGGTTCCACGTTAAACGTAGGTCCCCTTTATTTAAAACTCACAATACCCCACCCTTACACATTTGCGAATGCGATAACCCGAAAGGGGGAGTAAAACAGGGGCAATAATAAAATAATAAAATAAATAGTACTACCAATCTTACATACTTTCTCTTTAGTAAACCAACCAAGATTTTGGTTTACTTCCTTGATTTTACAAATTTGGGAAAAAATTTTTCTAATTGGCCAGTAGCCCAAAGGGCGGTCATTTTACCATTTATTTTTTTTTTCAAAACCCCTTAAATTTTAAACACATTGATCCTTTAAAAAAATTTTTAAAGTATGGGGTTTGCGGTAAAAACATGCCTACTTTTTATGGTTTTGTTTAAATCTTTTTATTAATTGTATAAACCCCAAAATGACCGAACCATTGAGATAATACATTAATTTGGAAACCTTCGCTTATAAAATTTTGGGGGGGAGGAAGATCACAAACCCCAAATGTTTGTGTCCTTGTATATTAAGGGCGGGTGTTCAAAAATCAACACACACAAAAATACATTTTAGAATTTTATTTTTAAAATTTTTTAACTTTTATAAATTTAAACCTTCTATTTTCAATTAATAGTTTTCCAGGCTTGAAAAAATCCGGGGTATTTAAAAAAAGAAGTTGGCATATTAGGTTTATTGGGTTTGTTGTGGTGTGTTAAAGTATTTTGTATTTACTGATTAAAACCCCTCTTCTAAAAATATATTCAGTGCATAGAATGTTTTTTAAAAATAATAACGTCCCCGCCCCAATAATATTATTTTTATAAATCATTTTTTTTAAAGAATTAAAACAATATACATTTAAAAAATTTAAATAAAACTTTCATGCAATCATTTTTGTAAAATTGTGTTCTCAAAAAGAATGTTTTAAATTTAAAATTTTGGATGGACCCTAATTAAAAAATAAAGTTGTGCCGGCTAGCTTAAAAATATACAAAAATAACATGCGGGGGTTTTTTCATTGCGTTAAAAAATTTTTAAAATTTTAAAAAGAACTATATTAATAAAAAAGTTTTCAATTAATTTTACTTTTTTTCAATAATACGTAATTTCAATTAAATTTAAATTTAAATAAAACATGAAAATAATAAAAAGTTTTGAAGTTAATATTATTATAGAAATAAGATAATGTTCATCAACACGACAATATTTTACAATAAATAAAGGGCAGAAAATTTGATATTTTTAAAATTAAATCATTCCTCGTTGAAAAAGTCAGTAGCTGCCTGTAGAAACTCGTCTTCAAAAACCCCCCCTCCCCCTCCCACCCCAACCCCTCTTGGCATTCACTACTTTTCTCTTTTTTTTCCCTTAAGCCATGCTATTTTCCCCCCTATTCTTTATATATATTTGTGCCTTAATTACCTCTTAGAGCCCCACTTCTGAAAATCTTTAATAGTTGGCATAAATATTTGAAATTTTTTTTTGTCAATCTTTCAAAGAAAAAAACCTATTTAAATTTTGGGACATCTTGATTTATATTGAATTTTGTACCCTTAAAATACATACTGTTGTTCACTGTATTTAAATAGTTAAATTTATAGATTTCTTAATATTTTCAAGTCCTTTTTTTTATAAAACATTTAGAAAACATTGTTTTTTAGTTTTTTTAAAGATTTCCCCAAATTTTCTTTTGAAGGTTTGAATTTCTTTACCCCTTAAAAAAAGTCAATTTTTTTATATTTTTAAAAATACTTTCTTTTTTTTATTTATATGTTTCGCACTTATTTTTTAATAATATTTTTTCCACATAAATCCCCTTTAAATCCCCGGTAAGTGGCTCACCCGTAAAATTCGAAGGGGGGTCAACCCCCTACAAAAGTACCTCATTTTGGGGTCTCAGGTGATTAAAAAT
>JBCFYV010002524.1:0-34976 GCA_039000515.1 Timema cristinae
ATTAGGTTATGCTACTCAAATGCCCTTAAGAATATATGTAATACCTTGTTTTCTAACAGTGTATTTGCCCTTTCAATTTAAGAGGAGATCTCCTTTAAAATTTAAAAAAGCATTTCTGGCGCAGAATATTTTTCTACTGTATCCCTCTTTGATATTAATATAGATTTTAATACCATTAGTTTGGCTACTTTTAAAGTTTTATTTTGTTACCAAATTTTGTTTTTCCTGACAAAAATGAAAAAAAAAATTGGTTTTTGGAAGTCTCTGCAATCGTTCCATTCAATGATGCAAACTACTTTTTTTATTTTTTAAATTCCACAACAAAATTTTTAAATTTTGGGTTTTTAAATGTACGTGTCATTTAAAATTTTTATTTTAAATACAAAAATTTAAAAGAATTTACCTGTTTGTATTGCCTCTTTTCTTCCCCAATTTAAGTGTTTCTTCACTACATTTTGTTCTTATTGAACGGAAGTACTTGTAATCTGGAAGTACTGTGGTGACAAAAAATTGTCTTTTTAAGGGTTCCCGGGAAAAACACATACCACGGTCATACTTGACGGTGTCACTGTAATTTGGGTAGGCCGGCCCCAAAATGAGCGCGCAGGGGGGCCGATATTACAATCAAAAAAGAGTGTGCAAAAGGCATTGATTCGATTAACTAATTCACAAGTCTGCACAAGATTGTAAAGTTCAGATTAAGTTAATGTTCTTAGAGGGCTTTTATATTGTGCAAAAACCATAGCTAATAGGAAATAGTGCATAGGTATAAAAACAATTATAATACAAATAAAACGGTTTAAAATTAAAAGTTGTGTATAGTATTTAAAAATTTTAAAATTAATCCCCCCACGGGGGCGTCGATTAAAATACTCGGATTTTTCCCGATTAATATTCTGTGAGATATTTAGGTTATATGCTCTGGTCGGCCCTATACACTATACGAAAAAGATCCCGTTTAATAAGCTTTTTAATTGCTCCGTGGTCGACACAAAATTAAATCGGTATATTTAAAGGAGTTTGAAAAAGGAGCAAGTCCATTGGTGTTAGTTCTGGGGATATTCAATAAAAACTTAACAAGTCCAGGACAATTACTTTTCAAATGACCCAAAAATTAAATACAGATAAGTACTTTTCCCATGAAAAAAACTTAATTTTTTTTTTCACAGAACATGGGTCTTGCCTTTTAGAATAAAAACCGTGGTAACTTATTTTTATAAAAAAATGTGATTCCCCCTTTTCAAATGACTGATTCTTAATGTAAAAAGAAATATTGATGGCTTTTGGCAACTTGTATCGTAAATTATTGTATTCTGTGTTAGACTGTGACTGCGGAGCCAATGATCCCTGACTGCGTTCTTGTTGTTCCGGTTTGTGTGGGGCTGCTTGGCTCTGTCGGGTTCCCCAAAAAATTTCCCCAAAACGGCTTTATATATGACACCCCCCCTCCCTTTACCCCTTCGTCAACAGTAAAAAACCCAACAAATAAAAAGAGCCCTGGCAACAGGCTTTTGTAAAAGTAGTTTTATGGTATAGGGAATTGGGGAAATTTTGCCAAATACTGCAGGTTGTTTTTTTAAACGGGAAAAAAATGGTAAAAAAATTTTTTTAAGGGTTGAAATTTTTTTCCCATTTTTCTGAAAAAGCGGGGTTTTTTCTTCAGGGATGAATCAAAAAGGAAGTCTACATGTTTCTTAAAATAAAATTTAATTTCCTTGACTTTTTATATATTTTGATTGATCTGAATAAATTCATTTAATACCCCTCATTTGCTTATATTTTAAAATAAATTTAATAAATTCTGATAGAAGAAAATTTCCCTACTGTGCAAGGGTTACGAATTTTTAACCTTTATTTTTTAAGATTAACATATTCATTTGTTGAGTGTAATTTACAAAAATTGTAATGTGTGTAAATTTTTGATTAAAATTTTATTGTAAAAACAATACAAAGTTTGATACTTGTTTATCAGTTTTACTTTTGATTATTTTTAATGTTATCCTTTTTGGAAAAATACAGGGAAAATAAAGTTTCCTATTTTAATGTTTCATTTTTTCTTCTTTAAAACACTGAAAATTGTAGCCTTTTTTGTTGCTCTTTTCTTAAAATGTTATTTCAATACAATTTAAAACAAAATTATAAATTGTTTTAGTTGAAAATCAATTTTGTATTAAGTTTGGGAAAAAATTGGGGTTAAATTTTAAAAATTTAATAACCCAAGAGTAATTTTTGAAAATTTTTGAAATTAATAAAAATTTTAGCGCAATACCCAAAGATCAAAATTTCAATTTAAAATTTTTAAAAGTTCTAAAAAAAATTAAACATGAAATTTTTTTTATAAAAACTTAATTTAATCACTTTAATTTTATTTCTAAAAACCAAATTTTTTTAGTTGTTGGTTAGTTACCCAATTTTAAAAACTTTTTTACCAAATTATTTACGTTAAAGTTTTGTAGCACAACTAAATTTAAATAAAATTGACTTAATTAAACTGATTTTAATAAAAATTTATCTTAAATATTCTTAAAGCACCTTAAATCTATTTGAAAAGGGGTCAAGTTTTTACAATTTTTATTTAATTTTTATTGATTTGATTAATGTTTTTTTTTTTAAAGGACTTTTTTTAATTTAAAATGAACTTTTAAATGGGTTTACCTTTGAGCAAAAAAACATTACTTTTTCAGTCAATTATTTTTAAACTCAGTTATTACTTTATTACATTTTCAGCCAAATTAATATTACATCTTTTTATTACATTTTACATTCCCATCTTTTAAATTTTTTTAACATCAGTTTTATATTTTAAAATTCTCAATTTTTAAATATTAACATCAGTTTTACCTTTTCAGGATTGAATTAACATCATTCTTTTATGATATTCATTTATTTGCCAAACCCCTGGTTCTTTTATTTAAGGCCCAAACCCTTTTACTTTCTTTACCTTTTTATGAACGTTTTTAAATTCTTTACCTTCTTTTTTTTTTCCTCCCTTTTGTATTGTCAATTTTTTGGGTGAGCAGTTAAAATAACAATATTCCCTAATTTTTGTGTTCAAAATAGTTGAAAGGATATAAGACAATTTTGGATTCTTAAAGAGGCCTACCTTGAAATTAGATAAAATCATTGTCCATAGGAAATGTTAAAAAATCATTTTCCTTTTCAAATTTGGAAATTATTTCTCCTGGGAAAAAATCTTTAATATTATTTTTCTTGATTAAAACTTTAAATTTTGCCTATTTGCCTTAGGTACAAAATAAAATAAAAAAATAATTGAATATGGTTTACATTTCCTAATTAGTAAACCCCCTAATTAGTTCTCTTTATCCTTGTTGATACATCGATATTCCCTCACGCAATCACAGAATACCCTTTTTAAACCTCCAAATTCCCCCTATCTGTCAATTTCAATGTAGATTTTCCGTTCATAGTACTTACAAATATTATAAAAAGGAAAGATTTGACTTTTGTTTTTATTTTGTAATGGATGAACTAAAAAAACTCGGGCCCCGTTTTTAAAAATTCTTTCCCAAATATAAGGTACTTTATCACGAGAAAACATGGCTAATTTTATTTTGAAAATTTAATTTTTCCTCATAAAAATGTCGATAGTATATTAATAGCGTTGGAAAAAAAAGTTTTTGAAGGAAATGTGCGGCGAAGGGGGCGGGAGGGGTAGGGGCGAGGAAAGGAAATAAATGTAGTACGGGGAAACGCAAAAAAAAAAAAAGATTAAAAAAAATTTTTGGGGGAAAACAAGGGGATAAAAAAAAAATTGGGGAAGCAAAAAATTAATAGATTTATCAATTTGTTTGGTTTGGTATATACACAATTTCCTTTTTGGCCGGAAAACAAAATTAAGAGGAATAATGAAATGGGAGGGGGATAAAAAGAGGGAGGGGCTATACATGATGGTAAAAACTGTTTTTTAAAAAAAATAAGTAAAAAAAGTTTTGTTTATATTTACTACGGAGATTTAAAGCTTTTTTTACGGGATTCTTTACAATATTTTTTACGGGAAGAGGGCTAGTATTACATATTGTGGAAATCTTAGGCCTTTGCCTCATTTTTTATAATTTTTGACTCTCCAAGGCTGCGTGTGCTAGCTCTTGCTTGTAAATACCTCTACTGATCCTTGGGGGTTTTTGGGGACGCGGCAGTACCAAAAGCATTTGGCCTAAAAGTCATTTGGCCAAAAAATTTCTTTGGCCTAAAAGTAGATGGCCTAAAAGTCTTTTGGCCAAAAATTCAGTTGGCCAAAAGTCGTTGGCCCTAAAAGATTTGGCCTAAAAGTCTTTTGGGGCCTAAAGTCATTTGGCCAAAAAGTCATTTGGCTAAAAGTCATTTGGCCTAAAATTTTTTGGCCTAAAAATAATTTAAAACCCTGGGTTCCCCGTAAAATAAGCACTTTTAGTTTTTTCTCTATTATAGATCCCAAAAGTGATGGTAGATGGTTTTTTAACTATTTAAAAAAAGATTTTTTTAAAACACAGACTTACTCTATTTAAACTCTATGGCATTAAAAAATCGAAAGCTCATTGCTGCACTCCGAAATACCCCCACCTATCCCTATTTGAGCTGGTTCTACTCTATTATTCATCCTTTTTCCCTCAGGTTACCCAAAATTTACCCTCCTTTCTGCTCAGGTTTTCCCTAGTGAGGGGTCTTTTCTTTTGGGTTTCCCTTCAATATTTGAACGCGGTTCTAAAATACTCCCATTCACATGAGACCCCCCACCGAAACCCTGCAAGATTTTATTACCCTTCAATGTCTGGTGATGAGTCGGGGTTTGCAGTATCATTCTGTGATCCTCCACCCCTTACAATTTTCATTTATTTTTTTTGGACAAATTATTCCAACAACCGGGTTTTTGAAACCCCCCTAAAAAATTTTTGGCATGAAGAAAAAGAGCAACTTTTACAATTCAAGGAACAATTAAAATTAGGGGTTCTGTATTCAAAGTTTTATTTTCTTAAAGGGTGGCAATTATTATTGAGCAAGTAAGTGAGTACCCATGGATTTTTATAAGGCAAAAGGGGGTCTGGAAAAAAAACTTTTGGGGAATTAGCACTAAAGAAATGTTTCAATACAAAAAGAAAAAAAAATTGAGCTATCCAAAGTTTGACTAAAAATGACGAATGAAAAAAAGTTTCGCATCCCTCCCCCCCTAATTCCCCTTAGTTACCGAGTCTTATTTATTCTATATACTTATCAAAAAAATGTCGGCCCCTGTTTTTTAGAAACTCTGTGTTTTTAGTCGTTCTGTTGTTAAGATCCGGGAAAAAGTTTAAATTTTATTTAGGTGCCCTGGTGGCCGGGGGGGTAAGGGTCAGCTTTACTGGGGGCCCGGGGGTTCAATCCGGCCCCCCCAGCAAAGATTTATCTGATTCCCAAAACCCCTTCTTCACCTCTGACAAGACATCTTGTGAATGGGGGGAATGCCAGGTCGCCACCGGGGTTTGGGATTCCACGTTAAACTGTAGGTCCTTCATTTTCTCACAACCCCTACCATTACACTTTAACGTAAGTGCGTAAAACCCCAATGGGTAGTAAGACCGGTGCTAAAAAATAATTTATTTCGAGGGATTTTTTTTTTAATGTGTAGGTATTTATAAGGTAGGTTTTCCTAAAATTTCATACGTTTCTTATCGTGAGCTAAGCTGTTCCGCAGTGTCTAAAAACCGACTCTAGGTGTCGTTTTTTGCATCTTAAATTTGTATCAAATTTAAATATATTTAAATTTTAAAGCATAATCTTTTTAAAACCTTTAAAAAGGTTTTTCGAAAGAAAAAAAGAATTGTAAATCTCCTTGGCAACGATATTTTGAAAATAAACAAACATGAATAAATTTCCTTTCGTATAATTTGATAATCCTATTTCAGTAATGAAATTCTGAGAAAACTACTGAACAGATTTGAAAAAACAACTCATTTAAAGGTTAGGTAAAAAAATTTAAGTTGGAAAGGATGCTGAGAGAGGAAGATGTGGCCGCAAGCAGCAAACTTTAAATTTTAGTGTTTCGTCCAGTAGACGCAATTTTTGGCTCGCCTTTCTCTCCAGAGTCGCCACAGGGGATGCCGGACAGATATATTGCGGGATCAAAATGTGAAAATATGGACTTTCTAAGGTTAAAATAAAAATTATTGGGGTGGTTAAAAACCAAAATTTACAAACGCGAATGAAGACAAACTTTCAGGGGGGCCCCCAAACAAACTAAATGCTGTTTACTATGTTCCCAAAAATATTCCCCGGTGAAGATGCACCTCACAATGTGCCAATATGCACCAACATTTATTTGAGTTTTTACCGCTCCTAACGGGAAACTTCAACAGTCCCCCAATTTTAGAACTGATTTTCACGTTTTTTTTGACGATTGTGCTATAAACCCCTTGTTTCCAACAATGTTCTCGGGTGGCGCAGCTTACTTTCTTATTGGAACGGTTCCAAAAATAGACAAATTTCGGCAAATGTTTATAGCTAACAACCATTATAGTATTAAAAAGGATTCTTTTTTTTTTAAAAACTAAGCGTGTTATTAAAATTGGCTGTTTTTATAGCTCGGCCATCTTAGGTGGGGGCCAAGCGGCCCCGGTTCTTTCGAAGAAACCTCGTAAAAAGTCAAACAAAATTTAAATTTTAAAAATTCACTAACTTCAAAAAGTTGAAAAAAAAAGATTTTTTAAGTTTAGAGAAAGTACGTCCCTACTTATTGGGAAGTATAGAAGCAGGGGGGTTGAGAGATAAGGGTCTGCCTCACAGTTAGAGATAAGTAAAAATTTTTACTTTACTAATCTTTATTGTAAATACTTACTTTAGTCTCAGGGCCCCCCATGGATTTAAGGGGTTTGGAAATGGAAATTTGAGGGCCCCCCCTTCACCACACAAATTAATTAATTTAGTGTTGAAATTTATGTTCGAAATTAATGTAATTGTGTGCAAAATAAATATAAAACTTTCCTTCAAAAACTTCCCACGTTTTTTTTTCATTCTTATTAAGCTCATTTTTGTCCAAGCTTAATTTAAATTTTAAAAAATCTTTTGAAATTTTTAAAGTATGGTGATCACTTTTACGAAAACCAAAATATTTGACATAAACACCCCAAGAAATCCGTTGATTAAAAATACAAAAAATTATATTTTCAAAAATCCCTCAAAAAATACCCGGAACTTATGAAAAGGGGCACACAACGTTGCTTATAGAATAACACTCTCTAACGCTCGAAACAGAGATGGCCGACCCCCAGCACTACGGGGAAGTTGCGGGGGACCCGGCCTCTTTAACCCGCCACCGTAGATCAATACACAAGGAGCAGCCCCGGGTCCCAAAAAGTCATCGGGGACGCAGGAAATAAATAAGAAAAAGGGACAAGCATCTGAGAATAGGTGCCCTTTTTTATTTTAAACCATGTACACTTTTGTTTATTGGGTTCCCTAAATTTTCCCTTTGTCATTGGGTGGCTCTCCCCCAACCATCCCCTTTGTTTTCTGTGTTTAAAAATATACTTTAAATCAATCTTAAATGCAGTGGTTGGAATGCGGAAACTTTTTGTTTAAATAAAAATATTTGTGGGGTTTGGGGGCCTCGGAAAGTAGACCCTGGGGAAAACTGCCCTTTTTTGCCCCCCCTCGTCTGCTTAACACAGCCTTATCCTCAGCGGCCCAATCCGTCATTTAGAGAAAAATATTGGTTGTACTTGGCTTAATAAAAAAGTAATAATTATACTGTGTCAATAAAAAATTAAAAATGATTGTATATAATTTTTTTTTAAATATATATCCAAAATTAAAAACAATAGACAACGTTTGAATTTTGTAACAAGAGGAACCTCTAAACACGAACTAAAATGGAAGAAATAGTTATAAAAACCCACTCACAATACAAAGACAATTAAAAATTATTAAATTATGTCTCGTTTTTAGTAGTACGAACATTTTTTTGAAAATACTATAAGTAGAAATAGTTGTTTTTGGAAACCAAAATTTGGACTTATTTGAACAAATGAACCCTAGTGGATACCGGTTTTTGTGTGAACCCCGGGTTAGACCGGGGGAGGTCTCATGAACACTTAAAAAGTGTTCGAATATTTCTAGTTTCTTGAAAGATGAAAAAATTCATTGTTTGAAAAGTATTTCCCCTTTTACCCAAGGCCAACAAATGTGGTTCATCCCCAAAAAAAGATTATAGAGTTAAATTTTGCTTTTCATAAAATATTTTTCAAATATTCAACATCCAGCACTTGCAACAAAATTCCTTTGATTCACTCTGCTGTAACGTTTTTCCCTTTTTAAACATTGTTTATTTTTTAAAAACTGTCAATAGTCTCTGACTCTGTTTTAGTTAAAGTTGTCCCCGATGGCTACAATGTTGTTTTTTAACCCCAATTAAATCAAACGTCAAGTTTGAATCGTTTGACAAACGCCTGATGACCGCTCGCGCTATGCAAAGCACGCAGACCTGTCACAGGGGGCATTAATTTGGGGAACAATTTCAAAATTTGAAATTTTTTTTTGTCAACAGTTTTTTTTGTTTTATACCCCTTTTTTACCACAAACAAAAAATTTTATTTCTCCCACCAATTTGAGTAATTAGCATATCAAAATTGCCACTTTCCCAAAATTAAAGGGTAATTCATCTTTATTTTTTTGAAATTTTTTTAAAACACACTTTTTGTAATAATTCTGTACCGTTTGAACATAAAATTTTGGGTTGCGTTTTTGAGATATTCGCCAGATTAATCGATTTTTAAAATATAAGTAATTAATTACTACCTCAAAAGCGGATCAAATCATTTTAATGAGGAATGGGGGTGTCATAATTAAAAATTTTAGTTACTTTAAATATAGGTTCTTTTTTAAAGCCATTTAATTTGTTTCTTTCTATTTAGCATATGTATTTTTTAAAAAAGTGGCTCCCCCTTATATTTTTTTTTAAAACATTGTTTTATTAAAACTATTTAGAGTGGGCCCCCGCTTCAAAAATTTTTTGTAAAATTGATCCACTTTAAACTATGAGTGTCTTCGCCCCCCTTGATTTTAAAATAAATAAATTCTTTTTTTAAATCCTAAGATAAAACAAAGTGTTTTCGCCTAGAATTTTTTCAAATTTGGATGCCCTATAAGCTATTTGGGGTGATTCCACTTTAAATTTTTTTATTCTAAAAGAGTGACCACGTTGTTGTGTAATTGCCAAAATGGGGTGGGGGGTAAAAACTTTTTATTTTTTAAAAAACTACTGCAAATTTTTGCATAGAAAAACTCCCAAATTCAAAAGTATTACCCCCAAATTTTAAATTTAGTGATCCTTTTTTATTTACTACACAAAATGGGTGGGGATGTAAATACATTTTGTTTTTGGGGACAAAAAAAAGTACAAAAAAATTTTTCTTCAAAAAAAGCTCAAATTCTAAAATGTTTAATTTTAATTTGGGCATTTTGTATGTTAATAGGATTACTCAAAAAGGGTGGGGTCAAAACTTTTTGTTTGTGGTACTAAAAGGGTTTTCAAAACTATTATAAAAAATTTGGGAGACAAAAGCTCAAAATCTAAAAGTGGTATCCGCATTTTTCTTGATTGGGGTACATTGATTAAACTCTCAAAAGGGGGATTGGGGGTAGGGGACAAAACTTTTTGTTTTGGCACAAAACGGACAAAAAAGTGTCACCGAAAAAAATTTTTAAATTTTTCAAGTGGACCTCCCCCTCACGCACCCTTCTCTCCCTCCAACAGCTTTCTAAGTATTGTTTAACAAGCTGTCCATGCCCCCAAAAAATCGGTTAGCCCCATGTAAAAAAAAGGGGGTATATACCAGTTTGCGTAATGGGAAGGGTTTGGGGTTCGAAATCCTGGGTGGGGGAGGCCCACAAAAGTGTTTTTAAAAGTTTTCCACTCTACCCCATTTCATTGAAAGACGCTTATTTTTAGTCATATAACCCCCTTTTTTTTACACAACATACGGGGATGAAAAAGAAAGCTTTTATGGGGAGGGTTTTCTGTCGCCCAAGTTAGATTACTCAACCGACGGATAAACGAAAGAATTACAAATTTAAAAAATTACAAAGCAAAAATTTTAAATGCTTTTACAAAACGTAAACAAAAACAAAAGGGGGTTAGTATGTTTTTATAAAAATTTGTTTTTTTTGTTGTACTTTATTAAGTTTTTCTCTTTCTACCCCTAAAAGAGGGTGATTGGGGTTTCTTTATTTTTAATCACTACGGTACTTAAAAAGTTTTAAAACCCTAAAAATTTAAACTTTGCTATTCTACTCTCACGGTTAACGGGTGCGTGTTATTGTGAAAAGATATTAGGCTCTCTATTTTACCCGATCACAGGGAAAAAGTGCAGTGAGACCTGTTTTTTAGAGCAGTGTTCTCAAACCTTTACTGTGACATTCTTTTCATCCAAGTGAGGAAAATTGCGCCCGACCCCTCTACCCTCCACCCCCACCCGGTTGTATGATTTGAATAAAACTTTTGTAGGGGTTTATTTTAAAATTTTTATACCTTGCATATTTTTACATTTTGTTAGAAAATTGCCTAGTAAAAATAAAAATCATTTGAATTAAAACAGTTTTATATAAATAAATTTTACATCTTGCGCCCCCCTTAGCAATTATCGCGCTCGTCCATTGGAGGTTGCTCAGTACACTTTGATAACCACTGCTTTAGACCTTGGTAAATAGTTATACCAAAGAAGACTCATGTATTTTAGAAACGATAGTATATACTATTTAACTAAATAGGACACATGCAGCCCTCTATTAACATCACAATATATCATAGCGAATGTTTCCGAACAAAACTTAGACATCGAACATTTATTTAAAGTCATTTGGCCTAAAAGTCAGTTGGCCTAAAGTCATTTGGCCTAAAGTCATTTGGCCTAAAATGTATTTCGAATACAAAAATTGATTTAATTAAGTTCGACAAAAGTCATTTGGCCTAAAAGTCAGTTGGCCTAAAAGTCATTTGGCCTAAAGTCAGTTAGCCTAAAGTCATTTGGCCTAAAATCATTTGGCTTAAACTTTAGGCCAAATGACTTTTAGGCAAATGACTTTTAGGCTAAATGACTTTTAGGCTAAATGACTTTTAGGCCAAATGACGGGTACTCGGTTCTTTGACTCACCAGAAAAATAAATTAAATTATTAATCATGGCTTGCCCATAGCTAAGTCCATGCCTTAATACACCTTAACTCCTCAACCAATACACCTTAACTCCTCAACCAACACACCTCAACTTCTCAACTAATACACCTTAACTCCTTAACGCTGCTAGATGCCCTCGGGTCATCTTTAAACTCAATACGACGATTGCATAATCTAGATCATGGCTTGCCCATAGCTAAGTCCATATCTGAATAAACCTTAACTCCTCATCCAATACACCCCAACTCCTAAACCAATACATCTTAAATCCTCTATTTGAAAAAATGCTTTTAAACAAGAAACTACTGGCCTCTTATTTACATTCACCTTAACTTACTGTAATACCGTACTCAAGTGCATAATAAATTAATTATTAATTTCTTTAGATATCTTAAATCTTATCCTTTAGTTCATCAGCTTACTTTGTGATTCTTTTAATATCTTAATCAATATAGTTGAATTTATTGAAATGTAATTAATTAAATTAAAATTATCCCCTACAAAATTATTAAGATTCATTCATATCTTAATCCTCATTTACAAAATGCACCATTGGTGAAATAATATATTTATTCTAATTTCCAAGATCATCTATTAATTAATCAAACTTCCTAACTTTCTCTTAAACTGATACTATTTAAATTCTTATAAACTTAAAATTATTCTTTGAATTTACTCACATAAAACTTAACTAGTTGACAAAATGTAACCAACCCCTCACCCTACTTTTCTATCTGATCTTTACCCTTGCATGCTTCCTGAGGGATCATGCCCCCTCCTTATCTGTTCTCCTATTTTGGTCTATATAACTTCCTGAAATTATGTTAAGTCCAAATGTGATTAATCTAAATTGATAAAATTTATATTCTTATATTTAAAGATTTTAATTTACTGTATCGGGTTTGACTTGCTCATATTTTTTTCATTTCTATGTTTCTTATATATGTCCTTTCTGAATGTCATTTTATATTTGAGTAAATTTTTGTTTTACTGTTGACGTCTTTTCAGACAAAAGTAGTCACTTGAAACCTTATTTAGATGACTTAGTAGATAACAATAGTATTGACAACTTGTTTTAGTGTCATATTATAGTATAGTGTACACGTTAACAATAAACCCTTTTACCATTTACAAACAGAAGGATTAGTTTTACTTCTCCGTAGTCGGGGTTATTAATGGTTTCTTTACAATTTTTTTTTTAGGTGTGACTTAACAACTACGCACTTTCTTACCTTTCTTCAGAAAAGACGTAGTTATGAATATCACTAGAGGGAACCAAGGATAGGGCAAAACTCAGTCCATTTTAGAACAATGAAAACTGTAGTTCTGTCGAGTCGCCGCAGAGGAGCGCTAACAAACGTACTTTCAATTTTGGACTCGCGTTTTCGCGCCACAAAACCATTCATTGTAAGACTTAGTTTCTGATGTAGTGTGTGGGTTTTCACGTGCATCAAGTTGGCCCGCCACTGTTTTTCCAAATCGGTTGAAATTTATATAGTTCTTAGTGCTACGTTTGTGCTCATATGTGCCCGAAGCTCAACATTTGTGCTATTAAATTACTCAAAATATAATGATTTTAATGGGGCGGGCCAACTTGATTTCAAGCTGGCCTGCCACATTTTTTAAAACATCCCATCTGGATTTTGATTAGAAAAGTTCTTAGTGCTCCATTTGTGCTGATATGTGCCCGAAATTCAGCTTTTGTGCCATTAAATTACGCCCGTGGTAACGATTTTAATGTGGCGGGCCAGCTTGATGTTCAAGTTGGCCCGCCACATTTTCGAAATAGAGATTTTCTTATGCCATTCGTTAGTGCTCTATTTGTGCTGATATGTGCCCGAAATTCAGCTTTTGTGCCATTAAATTACGCCCGTGGTAACAATTTTAATGTGGTGGGCCAGCTTGATGTTCAAGTTGGCCCGCCACATTTTCGAAATAAAGATTTTCTTGTGCCATTCGTTAGTGCTCCATTTGTGCTGATATGTGCCCGAAATTCAGCTTTTGTACCATTAAATTACGCCCGTGGTAACGATTTTAATGTGGTGGGCCAGCTTGATGTTCAAGTTGGCCCGCCACATTTTCGAAATAGATATTTTCTTGTGGCATTCATTAGTGCTCCATTTGTGCTGATATGTGCCCGAAATTTGGCTTTTGTGCCATTAAATTACGCCCGTGGTAACGATTTTAATGTGGCGGGCCAGCTTGATGTTCAAGTTGGCCCGCCACATTTTCGAAATAGAGATTTTCTTATGCCATTCGTTAGTGCTCCATTTGTGCTGATATGTGCCCGAAATTCGGCTTTTGTGCTATTAAATTACGATTGTTACAACGATTTTAAGTGTGATATTCATTGTTGCGAGGTGGAGCCATGGTTGGTAGCATACCGAGGGGAAGATAGCTTGTGCGTCCATTGATTCGAAGCAAGGAAGCTAACACTGAACAACTGGAGCACAATAATTGGCTGTGTAAGCCTAAAATTGAACTTTTTTTGTAGAATGAGGCGATCAACAAGCCAGGATCACAGTTTACTAAGCTAATATTTCATATCGGTCTCTTTAACATTTATTTTACAAACTCAAACTAATTAAGAAATTATGTCTCGAATTTGTTTGACTAGCCCAAGTTTCTAAAGTATCACAATGGAGACAGTGGAGATATTTTAAAATGGGTAATTACTAGGACCAGAAACTTTATTTACTTGAAATCCAAGAAATATGTATTTAATGTGTGCTTAAAATTGATAAAATGTTTGATCACATTTATTAAAAGATGTATTATTTGTTTATAAAGCAATAAATATAACCTTATAAATAAATATAAAACTACTAAAATTTGGTATAAAATACAAACAAATGACAATTTGAGCATTCTGCTGAATAATCGTCCCTTACCATAAATGCTAGTGAAAAGAAGATGTATTCTCAAGAAGAAAGGATAAAACCAAATTAGGCAATCCACGTGCAAAGGATTTAGGTAATGAGACAATTTAGATTATTGTATATTATTGATTCATTGAGTCAAAAATATCAACTATTCCTTCCAAAGTAGCCTAGATAATATACATATATGTGTATAATCCAAACTGGTAGCAATACATAATGCTAAAAAAAGCCATATGGTCTTGGCATCTATATTGTTGGCTATCAAAAATCTAAATTAAATGTTATCATTTGTAGGCCTACTAATATTAGAAAAATATGTGTTTATGATCTAAAACATATTAAAATGTATATAACAACAACAATAAAATTCATAAATATTCTACTAATAAATAATCAAAGTGTTAAAAAAAATCACACAATTTGCGAAGAAAAATGCATGGATAGAGGTGTGAAAAATATGTTTTAAATAATTAATTAAATATAGATCTGAGCCCAAGTAATTACATAACTACCCGCCTCGGTGGCGCAGTTGGCTAACGCGCTTGTCGTGTTGAGCTCGACTGCTGAGGACGGGGAGATCGAGGTTCGAATCTCGGTCGGGTGAACTGGGGGGGCGGGGTTTCCTAAATGGCTTTCCACTCTCCCTCCACGCAAATGCGGGTTCACTTACTCTACTTCAACCCTCCCAATTTCTAATCCATTAGAGTAATTAGTACCTAAGCGTATAACCCGAACGGGTAGTAAGACGCGGCGCTAAATTAAAAAAAATTGCATAATTATAAATGTAATGTATATTTTGTCCTGAATGCTTATAAGATATTAGTTATTACTTATGAACTATGAAAATTAATACAGTTTATTAATAATAACAGCACAAAGAGTTAATTAATTATTTAATTTAAGGCAATCAACATTTTCAGCGATCTGGTTCAGTGGCCTAAAACTCGCGGGCCGCATGCGGCCCTTCACCAACTGTTTTGTAACCCGCATAAAGGATTACAAAATAAAAATAAATTACCCTTTTTTCAAGTATGTTGCAATGTAGTAAATATAATATAAACATAGTAATGCTTTGCAAAGCCATTGTCTTTATAAGTAACAAGTTTATTTACGAATAGAGCATCAGTATTAAGCCTACCTATTGTTACCTTAGATTTACATTTTTAAAAAAAGTTCAGCTATCTTCCCCCGACGTAGTCTTCGAATCCAAGAGGACTTCAACAGGTGGTGGTGAATGTTTCAGACATGTAAAATATTTTAATTATATTCAAGTCTCCATTTTCATATAATGCTGACAACTCACAAGAATCAAGTGAAATCTCTTGAATGTCATAGGTTAAGTGACATTCACTTACGCTCACTTTTAAAGTAGTATGCTCAAAGGAGATTATCTCAAATATCGAAAAGTTTGTGACAAGAAAAGCGGGCACAAATTTTGGTCAGAAAATATAATATTTCCTTCGTCTTGTCAAGTTGGTAGATTTTTGGATTATTTTAAAAATGTAAGTGAAAATACATTGTTATTTAAAAATGATAGTTTTCTGTGATACAATGTGATAAAAATAAAATTAACTGATGAAGTATTTATTTTATTTTTTTGCCGATAGTTAGGAATAATATCCTATTACATTGCAAAGGCGTTGGTGTAGTTTTATAAAGATGATATTTATTCGTAAGAAATTAATGCAGTCGCCTAAGTGCTTTCAAAACTTGAAAGTGGCCCTGCCAGGGGTCTGAGTTTGAGACCGCTGATCTAGTTGCTCAAAGAAAATTGTGTGTTATTTCTTTTTTTATTAAGTAAAACGTATTTAGATGAAAATTAATATGCTATTGCACTTATCTTCATTTGAAGTTTCCAAAACACTGCAAGATGAATGATGATTTTGTGAAATATTTAGCTTTTCCCAAATTTCATATCGATTACATTTTACAACAGTGTATAAAGCCTTGCCAGACATTTTTCTTTGTAGTTTTTCACTTAAAATATCCCAAATAGGATCAGATGGGACTGCTATTTCCCCTTTTGTTGATAAAATGTTACTTTTTTCTTCAAGCATAAGCTTGATAATAACATCTGGTGAAACATTTGGTATTCTCATTTTTTAAAAGAACCACTAATTTAATTGTATTTAATAACTGAGATGTTGATATGTTTTATATATAATAGTGGCACAAACTGATATATAGTAAATCAATTACCAAAGTAGGAGGATAGCAAATAATAAATAAAAATAGAGAACTCCCAAAACTGATTCAACGAACAATTTGTATAAAATAGTCACATCAAATACCTATACGGCATTCACGGTAAGAATTACTCTCTGAAAGGTCTTTTTTCCTACAAATATCCTACTATATAATAGATTTCTGATGGGGAAAAAGGGCTTTCAGAAAACAATTCCTACGGTGAACGGACTCTATAAATGTGTAGGTAATAAGGTAAGGTTATGAGACACAATTCTATAAAAATAAACAATAAAATGTCATTATAAATCTAAGCTAGGACTTAAAGTCTACAAAAAGAGAACTAGAATAGCAATTAAAACTTGGAATAAATTCATATGGAAAAATTCAATACGCACTTTACAAATGGAACAAAAAAATCTGTACTCTATGAAAAGCCTTTAACAACCAAACTCTTCAAGTAAGTCAAAAATGAACATAAATTAACAACTACCTGCTAGAGATGTAATGTACCCCCTCCTAAATCAAACCTTTCTGGCTTAGTTGCATTCTTTCACCAGGAATGTGGATTTCCCAACCTTTCAAGTAAAGAGAGTTCAAAGTTAATGTGAAGGCTACACTGTTTTCTCAGTCCACAACTATAGGGTGTAATACATTATATTCGCCTAGTCTTGTATTCAAAAATTTAGCCTAAATAAAAAATATACTTATTCAACTTAAATGAATAAAAATTGACCTAAGAAAATACGAGAAAAAAAAATGACAATAGTGTTCTCAAACAGGGGCTCTTGAACATAATGTGTGTACGTATAAGTATTGTTTATGATGGGTAAGACATAAAAATACATCAAAATTTGGGCATTGAATGCACCCAAAGAAATAAACTTTGAACCCTAAAACAATTTGAGTCCTAACATCCGTGTAAGTAGCAACCAGATTAAATGTGATTCCAATGTTTAAGACCACAGTTACCGCTTTGGAATAAAATGGATTCCTAAAAGTGCAAAAAGGCGGGGTTAGATATATAAACCAAATTTCCAACTTAGTTCAAGATACATTAATTTGAAAGTTATTTTTTTAAATTAAAAACGAATATCAATACATTATAAGATTGTTTATACTGTTACGGCAAAATACATCAGCCCAAGTCTTAGGGCCAATACAATCTTACCGATATGAAACATTAGCTTAGTAAACTGTGATACTGGCTTGTTGATCGCCTCATTCTACAAAAAAAGTTCAATTTTAGGCTTACACAGCCAATTATTGTGCTCCAGTTGTGCAGTGTTAGCTTCCTTGCTTCGCTTCAATGGTCGCACAAGCTATCTTCCCCTCGTTATGCTACCAAGCATGGCTCCACCTCGCAACAATGAATATCACACTTAAAATCGTTGTAACAATCGTAATTTAATAGCACAAAAGCCGAATTTCGGGCACATATCAGCACAAATGGAGCACTAACGAATGGCATAAGAAAATCTCTATTTCGAAAATGTGGCGGGCCAACTTGAACATCAAGCTGGCCCGCCACATTAAAATCGTTACCACGGGCGTAATTTAATGGCACAAAAGCCGAATTTCGGGCACATATCAGCACAAATGGAGCACTAAGAACTTTTCTAATCAAAATCCAGATGTGATGTTTTAAAAAATGTGGCGGGCCAGCTTGAAATCAAGTTGGCCCGCCACATTAAAATCGTTATATTTTGAGTAATTTAATAGCACAAATGTTGAGCTTCGGGCACATATGAGCACAAACGTAGCACTAAGAACTATATAAATTTCAACCGCTTTGGAAACAGTGGCGGGCCAACTTGATGCACGTGGGTTTTCTTAGAGGAACTGGCAACGTTGTAAATGACCCATCATCATTGTAAAAGATAATAAACCTGCCCCAAAAGGAGACTTGCAAGGGCGAGGAAGAAGTGCTTACAATGTCACTCAGTAGTGCCCTCCTGTCCTCCCCCTTCCCCCCGACCAGGATCAATGACCCGCCACACCAAACAGCAACATTACCAATAATTACTAGAGAGAAAAAGAAATACTACCATCTATTCAATAGGTACTGTGTCTGGTAAAGGATGGATTCTAGTTTGAAGAACCAAATGACTAGTAAAGGAAGAGACAAGTGTGCTTTTAAAGGCTGTGAAAACACACGTTCTAACACTGGAAACAAATTATCAATGTTTAATTTTCCAATTCGTGATGAAGATAGGAAAGAAGGTTTTAGTTATTTTCTTATTGTTTAGTAAACATAGAATAAATACTGTATTTGTTAAATACTCCCACACAAGATCACCTTACCGGACTAGTTTAATAGTATTTATCATATTTACAAATAATCTGATACCAAAACTGATCAATAATTTTCGAAAATTTTATTAATTTATTATTTTCAATTGTCTGATCTTTATTAGTATCAAAATGTTCTGTGTATATATATGTGTATATATTTATTTAATGGCTTGATATCTTTATTAAACAAAAAAATAGGGTTTTTTTTCGTTAAACTTACGAGATATTTACAGATTAATTTAATGAGGTAATGAAGCGAAACCTAAGGCCTTTCGGAAATGTATTCGCTCTTTCTGGTTATGGAAAAGCCATCCCTAGTGTACATGGATCTCATTGATATTCAAAGATTCCGTCACTGGCACTTGATTACTGATTAAATGAGATTATTACTGCTTTACTGGACGTGACCCTAAGTGAGGGGAACATAATATATCAGTGCATGCTGGGTTATTGTAATCGTTATATTAATTTATATTTCTAAATTCTATTTCCCATGATCTTTTACAGTTTCTCTGATATAGTGTTCCTTTTTTATACCATAGCTACAATACCAAAATGTAAAAAACGCTTATTTACGTTTCCACTCCAGATCACCATATAAAAGTCCTTCAAGTTTCAACTAACTTTGTAATGATCCTATCATATCCAGCTACGACAGGTATGACCACACACAGCTTATGAAGGCATTCAATGCTAAAGTGTTTCTGGAAAAGTCTTCCTAGCCTCCAGAGGCTCACCTTATAACGAATATTTTATTTAGTGTCCCCTATACTCCAAATTTAAATTATGAACGTGTTACTGAATTAACATTGGGTTATATAACATGATACACATACAGTTGATTTTATTATCTATTAGTAATTTCTGATTTGTTTTATTTTTAGTGATTTTAATTAAATTAAATATTTGATAAATGAATTCTTATTTAGAATTATGAAAGTAAAATTTGTTTTGAACTGTGTGGGTTCTTCTTGAATGTGCCTAGTAATAACTATTATTATTAGCACCGCGTCTTACTACCCGTTCGGGCTATATGCACTTACGCTAATGTGTAATAGTAGGGTGATTGTGAGATGAAATGGAGGACCTACAGTTTAACGTGAAATCCAAACCACGGTGAAGGCCTGGCATTCCTAACATTCACAAGTTGTGATTAATACACTTCTTGTTAGAGGTGAAGGAAGGGTTTGGCAATCAGATAAATCTGTGCCGAGACCGAGGATTGAACCCCGGAACCCCAGAACAGAGGTCTGACACCTTACCCTAGACCGCCAGGTCACCAGTAGTAATAACTATCTTTGCAATAAATTGTATGTGTATTTTTTTAGAATTACCTAGGATTTGTTTTCATACATTTGGAAGAATTTAAATAACATTATATATTTAATGAACTCTTTTATTAAAAAACTAAACTAAGTAGTTAATATGGAATATTTTTGTTTCTAATTTAAAAGTATTTGCATCAATTTTAGCTTTTGGTAGTAAATTTGGTGTGGTAGATGTTAATATATTTGCTATCATTTAACTGCACTTATCTTAAGACTTATGTCAAATTTGAAAATAAAATTACCCGGATCAGTAGGTACATTGAATAACTATAAGCCTCATCTAGTCTGGCTTGTCAGTGACGAAGAACTCAGGGTTCAACCCCCTGTGTAGGGCGGGGTGCTATTTCTTATATTGTTTTCTAATCTGCCTGATCGTAAATATTGGTGGACTTTCTTAAAAACTCTACATTCCTCATTCCCATTCGAGTGTTGTTAATACAATGCGTATAGGCCGGTTGGGTCGTGGGCACAATAGAAAAACAATTTCATAAGCCTTTTAAATACTAAACATTAGAAAATATTTGGCTCGATAAAATTGGTTTGCATTGCCAAGATTTAAATATAAGAGGAAACCTCATGTAGACCTATCTACAGCCAAGTTTACATCATCACAATAATGGTGTAGATTTAAAAAATATTCATTCAACCCTTAGTCAGGGATTTTTAAATTCAATATAAATAAACAATTTTGGTCATTTGTAACTCTTCAAAAATAATAAAAAGATGATCGTTACAATTCTTAAGGTTAGCGTTTCATAATTGAGTAATCATATTTAGTAAAATATAAGCCTATGGAAGTAATAAAAAATGGTAATCAAAGTTATCTAAAAACCTTCAATCGTTCTAATCCTGGTTTATAGATTAATCTTTTCACTTCGTCTTATTACCCGTCTGGCATATTCACCTTTAATTACACAATTGAGGTAGATAGGATTGAAAAAGGAAATGTACCTTTATTTTCGTGGAGGGAGATGAGAAAATAATTTAGAAAAATCACCCCTAGTACATTCGGCTGGTATTCGAATAGTGAGTGACCTCTCCATTACAAACAAACCAAACCAAACACAAGTAATGTTTAACCCGCTTGCTCACTTACACTTGTTTTAATTATATGAAATTTCTTAGTTAATGTTTACATGAAAGGGACTAAAGGGTCGCAAAAGAGAATCAATTAGCCTGGTCGATGTTTCGGAAGTTGAGCTAGCAGCGCCAATCACCCAATACATAAAAGCTTATTGCCAGAGCTGGATAACTAGCAAAAATAAGTAACTTAACAGTTGATATTATTTTAACCGCGTTGTTTTAGTTTTGAACTTGCTTATAATCGTTATAATAACTTAAAAATAAGTATAAAACTAAAACCTCAAAAACATTGCGACCCCACCCTAAACACGTCGTGACCTCAAGGTTGGAAAACACTGCGCTACACATATTATTTTAAGTCAGATGACTTTGTTCCTATTGATCATATAAACCAGGCCAGGTACATCTAAAATAAAAATAAATTAAATGTATACCAAATGTATAGTCATTTATTAAATTCTTTAAATTTTTTTAAAATACTTTGTCTCACTAACTGTTCGGTCTATACGCCCCTATGAACTAATTACACTAATGGGTTAGGGATTAATAAGGCTTAATTAGAGGAACTTCACCCACATTTGCGTTGAGCCAAAGTGGAAAACCATTTAGGAAAATCCACCCTCAGTGCACCCAACTGGGGTTGAACCTCGGATCTTCCACGTCTTCAGCAGTCTAGTCCAACGATAGAGTAGCGCGTTAAATATTTGGACTTAATGCTCTTAATTGGCATGATGTTAGAGACACTAATAGGGCTAGGATTTTACGTTAGAGCTACAGTCTGTGATCAAGGCACTTCAAATAGGAAAGCTCTTGAGCATTTAGGAGTTACTGTAGAGCAACCATTTATTTAGTTCAATAATAGAAAGGTTTACAGTTTGTACGATGTTCCTCATTTACTTAAATGCGTGCGAAATAACTGGTTAACAAATGATTTAAAAATAGGCTATGATATTGTTTCCTGGAGCATTATAAAAAAGATGGCATCAGTTAACGCATCTTGTGTAACTTCTAGAGCATCAACAAAATTGAGTGACTGTCATATTCATCCATGACCATTTGATAAAATAGCGTCAAACTGGCATCTCAAGTATCTAGCAATGCTGTACATGCATCTCTAATGGCTTTAGCAAGCTCTGCCAAGGATCAAGATAGAAATATTGTGTGCGTTGCTAACTTTGTAAGTCGTATGAATGACTTGTTCGACAATTTAAACAGCAAGTCTCTATACAATTCTAACCCAAATCGAAGAGCACTTTCCAGTTCAAATCCCCTAGTGAAAGAAAACTTAACCTCATGTTTGGATTGGATAAAAAAATGGAGCTTTGCTGATAATAAAAAGAGTCTTCCACCCACTTTCGGGTGACCTGGTGGTCTAGGGGTAAGGTGTCAGACTTCTGTGCTGGCGGCCGGGGTTCAATCCTGGGTCCCGGCACAGATTTATCTGATTACTAAACCCTTCCTTCACCTCTGACAAGACATCTTGTGAATGTGGGGAATGCCAGGCCTCCACCGTGGTTCGGATTCCACGTTAAACTGTAGGTCCTTCATTTCATCTCACAATCACCCTACCATTACACAATAGCGTAAGTGCGTATAACCCGAATGGGTAGTAAGACGCGGTGCTAATAATAATAATAATAATAATAATAATAACACCCACTTTCAATAGCTTCCAAATTACTATTACAGGCATTTAATTACTTTGGAATGATCTTAAAAATGAAGGAATTTCCTATATGATTACATCCCACCTCCAACAGGACCCATTAGAAAACTTATTCTCTGTCTTAAGATATAGATGTGGTAATGGTAATAATCGTACTGCAGAACAATTTCAAAGAAATATGCAACACACAATGTCAATAAAATTTACAATTCCTCCTCAATCAGCTAATTGTGAAATGGATGATGATTTTAACTTGGTGTTTTCTTCCACTACAATGCAAAACAATGGCAACACATCATTAAATGACTCTTCCGATTCAAAACAAAGTACAAGCTCAAAAAAAAAGTTTTTTTTTTACAAAGAACTCAATGTGCTATTGGCGGCTCTTGATGCTAGTGCCTTAGAAGTTGAACACTTTAGTAATACAATGAAAATATTTCCCATTACGAATCATAATGACAAGGGAAATGAAAACACAATATACAAGTCTCAGTCACAAATACCACTAAGAAACACTCGAATTTTCAGTTCAACTTCACAAACATCAGTAGGTGATGTTAATACTACTCAGGCTGCATGCGAGCTACAAAATGGTAGTTTAAAAGAAAATCTAACACCATCATCAGCAGCCAATTCTAATATAGAAAACACAACTGATATTTCTATTACTCAACTATTGGAAGATAACGCCACATATTATTTTTCAGGTTATGCTGACAAACAATGTTTGAACAAATTTCAATGCCCAACTTGCAAGGAAAAAATCCTGGATCAAAATTCTCACGTTTATTTCAAGCCCAAATTCTTACACATTATAGAACATACAAAACTACAAAGTCTTCAACAAACTTGGACCTAGGACAACTAACTCCAGCCTCTGCTGAATTATGGAGTGTATGTAAGTTCCAGTTACGAAAATTTGTAGAAATCTTCGACAGCATTTGTCATTAAAGTCAACTTTTCGAAATTATCACAAAAGAATTGATCTTTAATACTATGAAATATTTTCCTACTAGGTTTATGGAATGTGAAAATCACAAACAATATTTATTGGAATGTCTTCTAATAGCTAGAGAAAGGCATGGACTTAAGTGGCCGTCAGGATCTACAAGAGACACCAAAAGTAATCTGATAAATGGTGGTGAAGAACATCCGTACTTGAAAAAACTGAGGAATAACTAACGGACAAGTAACTAGTCGGTTACTAGAATCTTACTATTTAATTTAAAATTAATTGGGTTAAATTATTGACTTAGTCATCATAGCACTAAAGCATTTATAGAATATAGCAGGGGTTTGCAAAACTCCAAAAGTTTAACTTGCTTCACCAATAAACATATTGAAAGCTAAAATACTTAATGTATGCTCACTAATTGCAAGCACGAAAGAATAATTATCAACATATCTGAACTTCGTTTCGGTTCCTAGAGTATTTCATGTAGTCAATTCAAGATTGCTTCAAATCGGAAAACAAATTTACTTCGCACACTTTTCTAATATAGATAAGATTATGTTTATTTACTATTCTTGGACTTATTTAATGGCTGTACCAACTATATTAGCCTATAGGGTTTTTGACACGGATATTGTGTTTATTTTAATTATTCATTAATTATTTGGGAAATTGATTTTTTTAACTCTCATTCTATTAGAGGTACAATTAATTACATAATGTAGGCCTACTATTTGTCATGAAATATTTAAGTGCTAAACTTGTGTTCGTTATTGAATATTTAATTACACTGATTTAAAATTGGGTGCATTAACAATATATATTAATATTACCTACCATGAAAATTAGGCTTATTTTAACTATTTAAGTTTCAGATTAATTAAAGTTTTGTATAAAATTAAAGACATTTCAGATTGTTTAGTTGAAAATGTTGCGAGATACAGTGAAATTAAAATATCTTGATATTTAAAAAATAATCATTCTTCATCATTGGTTTGGAGAAAGGGACCAAACGAATGGTAAGGCACAATTTTATTTTAAATAACATAAGAAAATATGAGTTTAAATCTATTTACTAATCTTTAATTAATCTATATTATATCATACATAACATGTTTAAATTATTTATTAATAATATTGTTTTAATATATTTAACAAATTTACTATGCATAGCATATAAAAACATATTAAGTTGATATTAGTTCCAATTCTTATCAAAATTATATATTTGTCAAAATATATAATTCATAATTAAGATAACTGGACTAGAAATGTTTGGCTTAAATTTAATTTCTTATGAAAATAATGTGTACATTATAATGTTTATATATTTTTACAAATATAATTTTTAATTGAGTCTCATATTTATTATTTTTGTAAAAATTGTATTAATTCATTTTATTTATTTAGGTGTCAATATTGCTATTATGATGCTTCAAGAAGAACATAATTAAGTTTAAGGAGCTATTTAGCCTTATAGAGAGGATGTAGGAGACGCGAGAAAAGTTGTGTTTTTCATTTTATATAGCAAAACCTTTTTGGTCAAATAAATATAATAATGCTTTAATAGAAACATGGAGCTTAATTTTTTCCACGTGGTGATATTGATAGTTCTTGAATATCTGTCAATGATGTCCTGGAATATAATGACAACTTTTTCTATTCATTTAAAAGTTTTTTTTAGGTAATACCGCCATGCTTATGACAGATATCCAACAACTATTGACATCATCATGTGAAGAAAATTAAACTACATGTTTATATTAAAGCATATTTTATTTATTTAGACCAAAAAATGTTTTGATATAAAAACTAAACACTTTTGTTTTCTCGCGTCCCTTACATTCTCACTTCAAATGTCGTGTTTGTAATAGTTAATTAACTAATTGCCAAGGTGTTTTCATTGTAGAGCATTTGTTTTTTTGATGTTCCACCTTATATTGACATAATCTAAGAAACCATATCTTATGTATCTTTTATTAAGTTCTTTACGTTTCAAGATAAAAAGATAAATGTAACGACTGTTTCTGGTTGTTTCTTCGTAATATTTGGACATATTGATATATTTCGACTAAAATCTTAATAAACATTGGCATCCAAGAAGGACAAAATATTTTGATTTTCGATCTAACTTTAGTCTATTATTTTGGGGGTAAAGATGTCCTAAATAAAATAAAACATCTATTTTCCTCACGTATGGTGCTATAAATCTATTTACAACGTTGAAATTATACTTATCAAAATTAGCATGTATTTATTTGGACCCCCATTCAATAAAGTATCAAAGCCAGGCCACTGTATTTTCTATGAGCCAGGCCCACAGACATGAAACTAGCTCTGCTGGTTTGTGAGGGTTTTCTTTAAAACTGTAAATACAATAAGCTGGGACTCGTACTCCCCATCCCCTCCTTTAGCAAGTGGTGGTTCTCGTACCTGCCTGTTGTAAGTACATTGTGAATGCCACCCCCTTCACCTCAACCACGCAAACGAATATGGGCCAGACATACTTTAACTCAATGAATGATGAAAATGAAGGTAAACATAGACAACACTGTAAGGGATTGGTTGCCATAGTAACATGACGCTTCTAAATAAACCAAAAGTTGAAACACTAGCGTTCGAAGCGGTCACTCGACAAAACTAAAATTTTTGAGACTCAGTGGAAAAACCACCCAAAAAAACTTGACTGGATATTTTAACCTTTGATGTCCTCTCTATAGTATATGGTTATACTTCGCAGAGCCCTATTGATTCTCTCTTTTTTAGTACCTGAGCTAGCTAGGCTCTGGTTTGATTTCCGGCTACATCACGGCTACTTGTGACTTCTTAGGTTAAATTTACCAAAGTTATTATTTAAAAATACTCTTACTAAGAAATCCCTCGTAACAAAATATCTATACTATTTTAAGTTTATGTCTCTCTTGTTATGATAGGGTTTTAATTCTGTGATATTGAAAACACCTCTAACTTTATGAGTCTCAGGGTCTTGAATTAAGTATACATTTTGACTTATTTGTGGTTTTACCTTATAGGGTCTTTCATAGAGTAGAAATAATTTTTTTACTTCTTTATTTAAAGATGAAGATAATTGATGGTTTTTTACAAGAAATAACTGTTCATTTACGTATACAATAGGTTTAAGAATCTTTTTATCATGGTACCGGGTTCGTTTCTCTGCCATTTCTTTTAATCTTTTTACCGCTAAATGTAATTTAGTTTGATGATATATTTTTAACCTTTGTGGAAAACTGAAGCGTTTCTCGAGATTTCTAACTGGTCTATTACCCATCATTAATAATTATTGAGGTGTGTAACCTGTGCTTTCGTGAGTTAATGAATTTATACAAATTTCTATTCTTTCTACATAATTTGCCCATGAAGCATGATTGTCATGACAAAATAACCTTAAAAACCTACCTATTTCTCTATTGACTCTTTCTACACTATTGCTCTGGGGATGATATACGGAAGTATATTTTACAATAATTTTGTTATCTGTTAGAGTTGACCTCCATTTTATGCTCGTGAACTGGGTTCCATGATCAGAAACAATAGTTTGGGGAATACCTACGTCTTTTGCATAGTTTTTTTATTATTTTATTCGTAAATGCATTGGTAGTTGCTCTCCTCATTGTATATAATTTAACATATCTAGTGCAAATATCTAGAACAGCAAATATATATTGTACACCTCTAATACTATAACGACCAAAACTAATTGTAACGGTCGGTCAGCTGATTCATTTTTCATTAAGCCCTCGTACTTTTCATTAGGGATCTTGGTTTTTTTGACATATATCACAGTGTCGTAATACCTTTGCTATGGTTCTGTTCATTCTGGGAAAATTACATGATTCTTTTAAAATATTGTAACATTTCTTTACCCCTACATGAGCGTACTGTTCATGGAAATTTTCTATTACAGTTATTACTAAACTTTGGGAATACAAATAGTACAAATTTTATCTATGGCGGTTTTCTTGAAAAGTGAATTAATATAAATTTGATAGTATTTGCAATTTCTAATCTGGGTTCTAACTCTTCTAGTTCTGAAAATACCTTTTTAAGTTTTTGACCCTCTCTTTGACATAATGGTAGTTCCTTTTTTATTTTCTTGTCTATTTCACTAATGACTTTTCTTTCGTGTACTAATACTCTAAATTCCCTATCAACAGTACCATCTACTATGCCTTCAGGTGGATACCGTGACATGGTGTCTGCTACTATTTGGTCCTTTCCTGCTATATATTTTATTATTAAATTATATTCTTGTAATAGTAAGATCCGTCTAGTTAAGCGACCATGAAGTAATCTACACTTATTAATAAAAATTAATGCCTTATGATCCGTGTATAGAGTGGTTGGTTTTCCATAAATATAAATTCTAAATTGTTGACATGCGTATACTATTGCTAATAGTTCTTTCTTTGTAATGGAATAGTTAACCTCAGGACCATGAAGTACTCTGCTAGCATATGCTATGGGCCTACGGTTTCCTTCTTTATCAAATTGAAACAGCTCAGCACCTATTGCTAATCCTGATGCGTCCCAACATATGTTCATGGGTAGTTCAAGGTCAGGGTGTTTTAAGGTCACGGTACTTACAAATTGTTGTTTAATATTTTCCATCACAGCATTTTCTTCATTTCCCCAGTTCGATTTCTGATTTTTCTTGGTTTAATTTAATAGTGGCATTACAAGGTCTGAATGGTGTTTAACAAATCTCCTGTAATAATTTATAAGACCTTATAAAGCTTGTAGTTGTTTTTTATTCTTCGGTGTAGGAAATTCCCTAATTGACCTAGATTTATTTTCATCTGCTTAAATTCTCTCTGGGGATATTATGTGTCCTAAAAAGTTTATTTGTTTACAAAGAAAAATATTTTTTATTTTAAATTAACTCTGTTTTAAGTTTACTTAATAACAATTCGAGCTGTCTTACATGTTGCTCAAATGTTTTCGATGCATTCACTATTTCATCGACGTACAGAGTTACAAAACTAAGCACCTCAGGGGCTAATACCTTTTCTAAGCCTCTAATGAATTTACTGGTTGATACTGTAAGTCCAAAAACTAAATCCAATGAAGTTAAAAATTTACAGCCTTAAAATTTCTGAATTAATTCATTCGCTGGTGATTCATTATCATTAATTAAAATTTGATTTACTTTACGGGCATCTAAACATAATCTCACCCCTCCATCATTTTTCTTAACTACCACTAATGGGTTTATTATGTCAGAACCACACCGCTCAATTATATCCCATTCCAACATGTGATTAATGGTCTCCTCTACAGCTGATCTCTGGCTATAGGGTACAGGATATGATTTGCTATTGAAGGGGAATGATCTGATACCTGCAATTTACATTCGTATAAGTTATTTAATCCTGTTTTTTCTGAAAAAAAATTCTTTATGTTGCCACATTACATCTAATAATTTTTGTTTTTGCTTAATAGTCCCTAATTTTCCTTCAATTTCAGATGGTACTGCTTTACTATAGTTATTTTTATCGGTTGTTTCAAATAACAGGTCTTCTAATTATTAAGGTCCTTGGTTCCTATCCTGTTGATACTCTATACTAGGATGTGGATATCTTCTATTTTGCTCTGGTGTCTGATATCTATATAGCCTATCCTGTCTATTATTAATTTCTCTGATTTGAGGGTTATACGATTGCCTATGCCTATCAATATTATACCTGTTTGATTGCTAATCGATTTCTTTGTTTCTTTGATATCTATCGTCAAATACCATTAATACACTCTCTACTTCTTTAATGTTCTGTTTATTTATACTGATTAGAACGTCTTGTACTGCAGTTGGAAAATGATTCATTAGAAGACCTATCAATCTATCTTCTACTGCTGGGTATCGTAAATATTTCGCCTGTGTCACAAATTTATTGAAATATTCACTCATAGTACCATCCTTGTCGTTATATTTTCCATTGAAAATTAATTGTAGAAAATCATCCTGCATGTTTTGGGATCATTATTTTACCAAAAATATTTCCCTGGCCTGTTCGTATGTCTCCCATTCACTCTCTATACTATCTGCCCAATATTTTGCCTCATTTTCCAGACCTGATAAAAATATCTCTAATTTGACTTTTTCATTAATCTTTTCTCCTTTAAAAACTCTTTCTACTTTGTTAATGTACTGTGCTACTGAAATATTTCCTCTCTTTCCTTTAAATTTTGGAATAAGTTCTAATGACGTTTCTCTTAGCCCTTTAGAATATAGGTTGGTAGTATTGTGTAAATTACCAACTTCTCCAAGATTAATTTAGTTTTCAACCACAAAATCGGTATTTTTTTTATCTAATGTCTCTACTGCCTTAGTCACAATCCCATCTATCTGTTATTTAATTAAAATTTTATTCGTGTCTTGCTGAGAACCAAGTACTGATTTTACTTCATTTCTTTCTTTTTCAAGGTAGTGTTGGACTACCTTAACATTAGTCCCAACTTTAATTTCTACTTCCTTTAACCTTTTAATTGATTCTTGTTGTACTGTTTCTAGTTTATTTTTATTAGCCGTAATCTGTTATATTAATTTGAATTGTCCCTTCTTCAATTTTCTTGTTTTTCCACCAAAGCCTTTTTTATATTTTAACCTTCCATTACATTTTCTTCTACCTCATTTAACTGTACTGCTAAGTTTTGATGAACCGTCTCTAATTGGTCAATTTTTTGCACTAAATAACCAAATCTCCGCTCACAAACCTCCTTACTTAACTCTATTTTAGCACTTAGTTCTTTATTGATTTGTTCAAGTTTAGTCTGATTTGCATCTATTTTCTGATTAATATCTTGGCTATTTGCATATATTATTTGATTAATTTCCTGGCTACTTTTATCTATTTTCTGATTAATTACTTGTAACATTTTCATAAGTTGATTTAAATCTCCTATGGGTTGCACTATTGTTTGTTCCCTATTCTTTTCTCGCCCTTCCTCATCTACTATAACATTTCTTTGTGTATCTTTTTATGGCCTATCTTATCTCAATCTCTCTGCAATTGACTCTTCATTGTCCTGCTCGCTTTCTCTTTTATTCCTTATCTGATTGTTATAGATCTAACTGATTCCTAGGTCTATTCTCATATTCTATCTCATCAGAGGAGCTACTAGCGTCACTATTATCATTTAAGTTTGAATCTGCCATTTTCCCTTCCAAAACATACTAAAATTAATGATTATAAAATATTAAAACAAAGTTATTTAAATCTAATTAATTAAATTCAAAATAATATACATTTATCTCAGGCTTATCTGACTAATTTGATGTCTTCGGTCGGCTTGTTCCGTATCAGTACGATGTTCATCGTCGGTGTGCCTTGTAGTGTGCCGTGCGTGGAACGTCTGTTTCACCTCAGTTCTCGGGTGATGTTCGTCGTTGGTGTGCCATGTGTCTTTCAGTCGGTGGAGTCTCTTTCTTGTATCGGGGATTCGAAGATTCACGTCGCGGCTGGGCGCCAATTGTAACACTTTTGAATTAGTCGCCCGCGTTGGGCGCTGATCGAAACACTATGGATTAATTCCCTGGTATAATATTGCTGTGACGATATTTAGGTTGTCTATAGCTCCGCGGTCGAGCGCCTATCACCATTGAACGGAATATGTACCGTTTAACCATCTGTTAATTGCTCCGTGGTCAAGCACTAATTAAATCGGTATAATGAATAGATGTAAGAAAGAGAACAATTGATGGCTGTTTATTCACACACTGCTTATTTAAATTACATCTGTTAATTACTCATACATACTCCAACTAAATGCTTTATATCAATGCACACTTGTGATATTAATGTAAATTATTGTATTCTGTGTTAGACTGTGACTGCGAGAGCCAGTGCTAGTGCAAGTTCCTGACTGCGTTACTTGTGTGTGCGCGGATTGTGTGTGGCTGCTTGGCTCTGTCTGGTTGCCCTAAACATACGCACACCGGCTTATATATGACATACCCCCTGCCTCTTACTCCCTTCGTCAACAGTGTAAAACCCAACTAATAGAAAGAGTCCTGGCAACAGGTGATGTAAAAGCTAGCTTCTTATTGGTATAGGGAATTGGCGTCTTTGCCAAATACTGCGGAGTTGTTCTTTTAACAGGAAAATGGTACCTATAAAAAATATATTTTAATGGAGTAATTCTTTTCCCATTATTTCTGAAAAGCGCGTGTTTCTTCATGGATGAATCATAAAAGGATACTCTACATATGTTACTTTAAAGAAAAATTACATTCATGCATGACTTTTTATATATCTTAGAGTGATCTGAATCAATATCATTACAGTATTACTTAAATCGATTGTATTATTTTAATATAAAAAGGCGTAACCTCTTTTCACTACTAAATAATGTTTCCAAAAATACTTCATTAAAGGGCTCATTCGAAAAACAATGTTAATTAAATTGTATCTTATGAAACTTGAATTAAACTTAATTTAAGTTTGATCTGTACTATTGGATAAAATTCCATTTGTATTTTGTTCCGATTTGTTTTTCTGTCTAGGATATTATAGCAGAGATACTTCCCATTAAATTTAATATGCTTTCATTATTTTCAATCATATCTACAGGGCAAATGCAAGCATAGTTTTGTACCCAGGCAGAACTTTGATTTTGGTTCCCCCTTATTTATAATATCTTTAAACCTGAAAAGTAGGTCTTTAAACTATACATTGCTTTTCTTAGTTATTGTTGATTAGATTTTTATGCAAGCTATATAACATTATCCTTTATACTCTGCTGTGGCCCTAATTAACATAGAAAATATGATATTAGAATTTCAGTAAAACTAACCGTTAACAAAATACATAAAGTATAATGAAATTTAGGCTTCACCATCAATCATTTGATTATAAAATAACAAATATAAATTAAACTTTAACACATTAAAACACGTAGTTTTTACATAACGCCTCACTATAATAGTTCCTTAGTTTGGTGTTTGAAGTTGCAAATAAGTGTACCAATTGTGTACGGCTTAATATTAATAGAAATTACAAAGAGTGTTCTGAAATGTTAAGGAAAATTTTTACAATATCTGAACAATTTATGAATTAAAAAATAGTTTTTTATTTATTTATATGTCTGAAAAATGTATGCATTAGAAAGTTGTTATATATATGACTGGTGACCCGATCTGTTGTCAGATTTGCCCACCCCTTACGGCAGCCCTGTATATACATATATATGATTGGAACGTTATATATATAAAGTTCCAATCTTAAATTGCAGTACAGGCTCTTATGGACACTTACCATCGCTTTCTGACCGGACACATTGGTTTTACCGTTAGCGCTGTCCTTATTCCCATGAGTAGTTGCCTTTTAAAACCTAAAAAATGAACATCGTTATTTCTATGGAATAAGCATGCTATATTATATAAGTCACTGATACATATAGTGAAAGCAATCAAAAACTAAAATAAAATTTAAACCACTTCTCTTTTTACAAAATATGAAAATCAACATTGTATCTTAGTTTCGCGAGTTTACAAATATAGTAGATTCCGAAAAATTGGGGCATTAGTTAATAAGGGCTGACGTTTATTTGGAACAAAGTTTCAAGAACTAAACTAATTAGACTGATTAATTTGTCCCACTTATTTAGACCAACTGGTCGCTTAATTGAGCCAGTGAAAGTCATGATTTAACAACATGGCATGCACGCTCGAAACATAAGGGTCATTAAGTAAATGACTAACTATATATAACTATAAATATCACCTGTATCTCACTCCATGGAATTTTATTTTCCATTTTTGGTTGAGGTTTCTTTCTTAAATATACGGATGGACAAAAATAATACCTCATAATTTTTCTTGGATGGTGATTTTAACGCAATCATCTTTGGAGAGTGGTTTGTTTTGGAATTACTAAGCTCTTAGTATTATTTATGTTCTTGGACGCTTAGAGCATCTTGCTGTCATTTGAGGAACTAATTTGATATAGTGGAAGAAAGAGGATCTATTATAAAACCATTATTGTTTTTAACTAGGCTGAATTTTTTGTGTGAGTTTTAAATAACCTGACAGATAGTTGTAGTCAAATTGTAATAATAATTTTTTTTAGAATAGTTACTTTATATGTCTATGTTTTAAAAGATAGTTGTTTTGTTAATTATGCTTTTGTTCATATAGCCGGAAGTGGTTTTAATTAAGGAACATGATTGCTATTTAGATTAGTTGGTGTTTTTTTCTCTGAAATTGAGTCGTTGGCACGAACAACGTTAGTAGAGTGCTTTTAGTGTTTTCAGACACAGAAGTAGTGGGATGAGGGCTTCTTATGGCCCGCTTATACACACATAGTGTTTTCAGGACAGTGGCAGGGTGAGGGGGTGGAGGATGTGTGAGGCAGATGATGAGGGGTGAGGTGGGGTGGGGTGGGGTGGGGTGATGATCCTGGAGACGGTGGGCTGCGGGGATGGGTTGTATGGAAGTCTCCCCTCACCCCTTTCCTCGCCGGAGACTCGCGGATGTGTGTTTCTCTCTCTCTCTTCCCCCTCAGAGAGTAAGATCAACTATCAGGGCGCTAAGGGTGAAGGACCCCTCCCCCCTCAGAGAGTAAGATCAACTATCAGGGCGCTAAGGGTGAAGGTCCCCCTCCCCTCCCGCGACGTGGACTCGCGAGCGCGGGCTCTATCTCTCTGTCTCTCTCTCTCCTCCCCTCTTTCTATCTCTCCCTCTCATCCTCTCTCTCCTTCTTTCTCTCTCTCATCAGTATACAACGCAGGATATCAGAACAGTGGCTTGTCGTGGAGGTGGGTGAAGGGGTGGAGGGATGTCTCGCCATGAGACTCGAGGGTGTTTTCTCTCAAGATGGGTCAGCTCACTTCCCTTCATGCCTTGTGTCAACTCATTATCATATAGACGATCGGTAGGGTCTACCCTTTGTCCCCCCTAGGTTATGATCAACACAGCTGCAGGAAGAATACCTTTGATTTTAATCGGACTGAACGGCTCCTAGGTAGTTCATTATCATAAACGAGAATCTTGAATCGGTATTCCTACAATGATATATTTTAATCGTTCTGAACGGCTCTTCAAAAAACATGAGCTTTACAACTTAGACATCATGAGCTATAAACTTTCATGTTTATGTTAGGAACAGTCTAGATCCATGACCATAGTAGTGGAGGTGAGGAGGCGTGACTTGGAACCTCCCCCTTCTTCCTGTCTATAAATAGGGTAAACCCATTTTACATGAATCCATTAGCTAACGACTATATTAACGATGACGTCTGAATTCACGGCAGCATTTTTAACCAGCGTAGGGATGAGTGAAATCGTACCGCGTAAGTTGACTGATCTGGAGATTGGTCGAGCGTATCGTATTTCTTCTATAAAGGTGTTAAATACCCGTTTTGGTCGACGTGTGGTTACAGTACTTGATATGAAATATAAAGTGTGGCTGCCGAACCGTTTTTCAACGCTCA
>JBCFYV010002525.1:0-38428 GCA_039000515.1 Timema cristinae
TACTAGGTTTAAAAAAACTGTACTATTTATTTAGGGAGGGGAATAATACTTGTCATATCCTTAATTCCCAATCTTTGCTAGGACTGACCGTCAGGGTTTGAGAGAGAATATACTTGTCATATCCCGAGCCGCCCTCCCAAACCCTACTACATCACGATGATGGAAGAGAGCACATACACCTACACATACACCTACACATACACACGAGGTGAATAATACTTGTCATATCCTTAATTCCCAATCTTTGCTAGGACTGACCATCAGGGTTTGAGAGAGATATACTTGTCATATCTCAGGTCCATAAGCTGCCCTCCCGCGTAGGAATTGGGAAGTGAACCCGTATTTGTGTGAAGGTAGAGTGGATACTAGGGTTCAAGACCCGTAGCTGTCCAGGAGAAAAAACATCCAGGCCGTGAGACAACCCGCATTTGCGTGGAGGTAGAGTGAAATATTTATAGTCTCCCCCGCTCATCTCAGCCATCCCGTGTCCTCTCCCTCTCAGGTGCTTCAACCCACCACCCCCCTCCTCCAGCATCCCAGGAGATCATTATGCAAATGAGTCACAGAAACTGCACCAAAAAAAACAGTTGTGTCCTCGTATCCTGCACCAAAAAAATATTGCCCCCCCTCCACCCCCTCACCAATCCTCCCTCACATCTCTCTGGCACTATCGAGGGCTCCAACCCTCCCCATCTCCCCATCCTCCCTCCCCATTATGTAAATGTGTCACAGAATACCGCACCAAAAAAATATAGTCCCCACTCCACCCCTCACCCAACCACTCCGTCCCCCCCCCCCTCCTACACAGCTCACATCAACATATCTATCTCAACATCTCAGAAAAGCTATTGTGTGTCCTCGTATACCAACCAAAAAAATAGTCTCCCACTCCACCCCGCACCCAGGTGCTCCATCCCCCCACCCTCCCCTCCTACACAGCTCACATCAACATATCTATCTCAACCCTTCCCATCCCTGGATTATGCAAATGAGCGCCACAGAAAGCCATATTTACACCTACTCAGGTGTATGTTAAATTTTGCTCTCTGTGAGATACGTAATGATTTAATGTATTTAAAAATGTATATTACTCTAAGGAAGCGTGCAAAAATAATTGATCTTAAGGATCATACTTCTATAACAGTTTGAGATATCGCTTCTGCAGTTGGTATAGGCAAATCAAGTGTATCAAGAATTCTTATGAGGTACAATGCATCTGGATCATCGTCTTAAAAAAAGGAGAGGTAAATGTGGAATAAAATTAAAAACAACCTTATGAACCTGACAGTCGCCGGTCGGGTTTCTTATCGTTCGGCGGCACGTTGTTTACCTTTTCGTCTGGAGCTATACCGGCACGGAGTCGAAGGTCGCCTGTAGTTTCCTCATGACCTTTTGGACCTTAGTTTGAGGTACCATGTGGGCGTGGGGTAGTCGGCCCACTCGGGGCCTCGATGGCTGGCGAAGGGGTTGGAGGTAGGGGAGAAGGAGTAAGGGCGGGGCGGTGTGGCGAGGGGTCTCAGGTGGTACCCGGTGGGACTGAGTGGGGAGATTGGGGTTGGGGGAGCACGTACGGTGGGTGAGTCGCGGGAGTATGGGGAAAGGTAGGCGGGGGATGAGTGGGTGAGCGGGGAGGAGTGTTGTGTGGTGATTCCGGGAATCGGGTGGCAGGTGTGCCGTCTTGGTAGTTGGTTGGTCCTTGTGTGGAGTATCCCGTCCGCGAGGTGCTGGGCCCCAGCGGGGCATGGTCGGTGTTACTGGACCGGTTTTGCGCGTTGTGCTGCCTTGTCTGCTGGGCCTTTCCGGCGCGATTCGTATATCCCATGTCGTTCCCACGATGGTTACCCGAGTACTGCCGGAGGCATTGGTGATAAGGGCGAGAAAGGGGGAGAATGCTCGGTGATAAAGGGAATGGTCGAGTGGATGGTTAGGTGGTGGTAGAGGGAGGGAGAGAGACCGGGTTGGTGGAAGAGGGGTTGGGAGAAGAGAGAGAAGGGAGGGGGAAGAGAGAGAGAGACTAGGTCGTAGGAAGGAAGGGGGGAAGACCTCGGCACTCAAGATGGCGTGGTGAGGTTGGAAGGGGGGGGAGACCTCGGCACTCAAGATGGCGCGGTGAGGTTGGAAGAGGGGGGAAGACCTCGGCACTCAAGATAGCGCGGTGACGTTGGAAGGGGGGAAGACCTCGGCACTCAAGATGGCGCGGTGAGGTTGGAAGGGGGGAGACCTCGGCACTCAAGATGGCGCGGTGAGGTTGGAAGAGGGGAGGGAAGACCTCGGCACTCAAGATGGCGCGGTGAGGTTGGAAGGGGGGGAAGACCTCGGCACTCAAGATGGCGCGGTGAGGTTGGAAGGGTGGAAGACCTCGGCACTCAAGATGGCGCGGTGAGGTTGGAAGGGGGGGAAGACCTCGGCACTCAAGATGGCGCGGTGAGGTTGGAAAAAAGGGGGAAGACCTCGGCACTCAAGATGGCGCGGTGAGTTTGGAAAAGGGGAGGGAGACCTCGGCACTCAAGATGGCGCGGTGAGGCAGGGAGAGGCAAGGAGGAGGGATGACGGGGAACTTGCAGTTGACCGTTCATACTCGTATATACTTGAATAACCGTTTATTACCATTAGCGAGGTAACTACAAAGGAGCACTGACCGTGCTGGCCCGGCCTTACCACCGGTACTGATGATCTGGGTTGGGAGCCAGCCGCTTTTATTCCCCCAGACCGCCCGTCAAACTGGGGTGGAGGGGTCGCTGGCACTGCGCGCGCATCCCTTCTCCTGCTGCCGCGTTGGACGGCAGGGGTAGTGTGTGCAAGAGCGTCCTAACTTTGAAATGTAGCGGGTCCGTGCAAGGACCGGCTATGACTGAGGTGGTTGGGGTATAACAATCCCCCCTTACTTGCGGAAGCTCTTGCACGCGGTGGCCCCCAATCTCGATCTCGTAAGTCAAGTACAACTGATTTTCTTAGATCTATAGTTTACACGTTAGATGGTCAGGGCCAAGTGTGTACAATTCCTTAAGTCTAGATTTTACAAGTTAGATGGACAGGGCCAAGTTTATACAATTCCTTAAGTCTAGCTTTTACAAGTTAGATGGACAGGGCCAAGTTTATGCCATTCCTTAATTCTACACAAAAAATGATTAACAAATTACACTATACTTAAGACTTACGTTTACGGGATAGAGGGGCCATAGTCAATGTTCCCCTCTCGCATCAGATGTTCAGATTTATGGTAGGGGTTTGCCAAAGTGGTCTTTAGGCTAGTGCCACTCACTATCATCACTCAACTGTGCACTATGTTTGTTTGTCACGCACTATTGTTTATTCAGTCGCGCACTATTGCTCCTCGATGGTGGAGGTCCTTACCTTGAGGCCCTAGTCCTGCTTTGCCCGGGTGTTCCGGGGTCGTAGCCTTTCACTCCATCGCCGATCTCTTGAGCCGGAGCGACACTGGCTGGAAACTTTGTCCGTGGATAGTTCTGGAGCCGCTACGGGGGTAGGTTCTTGCATCTCTTCTTCCGATCGGGGTGGTTCCACTGCTGGGTATCTTGGTGGGGCGGGCCGTAGTTGTCCCCTATGCACCTTACGCAAGTGTCTGTTAGGGTAGTGGACCCAGTATACGCCCCCTCTTCTTTTCTGGATTCGGTGTGGACCTTCCCATTTAGGGGCGAACCCTGCGTGAAATCCTTCTATGGCGTTTGAGAGGGGGTGGGTTCGGACTAATACGAGGTCTTTCTCCTGGAGCGGTTTGGCCCATCTTCGCGGGGGTTGAGCGTATCTTTGCTGATATTTGGCTTGGCTGGATAGGGCTCTAATCTGTCTCTCCTCCGGTCCTGGTGACGGGTCCCTCTCTTCTGTTGACCCGGGGGCCCGATTTTCAAATCTCCATTCTCCTGGTCGGTATAAGGTTCTTCCGAAGAGTAGCTCGCTGGGAGTCATCCCTGTGGCTTCATTTTTCCGGCATCGGAGGTTGAAGAGGATCATTGGAAGGTGTTGGTCCCATTCCCGGTGATTTTCGGTGAGGCGTAGCCTGATCCCTTTCTTGATCTCTTGGTTTCTTCGTTTGGTAGGATTGGCTTGGGGGTGGTAGCTCGGTGTGGTCCAGGGGTCGACATCCCATTTATGGCATGCGTTGGTCCACGTCCTGCTGAGGAATTGGGGCCCATTGTCTGACAGGATGTGTCTTGGGTACCCCCAACGTGGGAATATTTGCTGTTCGAGGGTTCGGATGATCTGGTGGACCTCTGACGAGGGTAGGGCTTGAGCTTCTACCCATTGGGAAAACAGGTCCGTGACTACCAGGATGAATCGCTTTCTTCCCTTACTCAGGGGATATGGTCCCGTTAGGTCAAGTGCCATCACCTCCCACGGTCGGCGGGGTTGTCGGGGCCGTAGAGGCTCGGTACCTTGATGGCTCCCTGCTTTTTGACAAGCGCATAGCCTACAACTGCGGACGTAGCGTTGGACTTCCGTCCGGAGGCCTTTCCATGTGTAGCCTCGTTAGATGGCGCGTGTAGTTTCCCCCTCTCCTGGGTGTCCGGCATGGTGGTCGTCGTGGTATACCCATAGGATCCGTTGGCGGGTTGTCTTTGGGACTACAAGTTTCCACGGGTCGTCCATGGTTTCTCTGTGCCAGAGGACGTCATCTTCCACGTGGTACTTCTGTAGGAAGTGGAGATCGGCTTCTTTGGTAAGGACTTGGGTCCTGGTGTTAAGCATCCTCCTGCGTTTGATCCAGTTTTGGATTTCTGAGTCGTGTCGCTGGTCGTCCCTGACGATGTCATGCAACGGTTCTGTCTCAGTGTTGAAGGTCTGGAGTGCTTCTGGTTCCCCCTCGGTGGGGTCATGGCCCAAGGGTGGTATTAGACGAGTCCAGTCTTGTACTTCCTCCCCAGTGTGTTCCTCGTGGGGTTGTCGGGACAAGGCGTCGGGAAGATTGTTGTTTTTCCCTGGACAGTGTTCCAGGGAAAATTGGAACTCTTGCAGAAGTATGGCCCATCGTGTGAACTTTGCTCTCTGGTCCTTCATGGTGTTTAGCCAAGTCAGCGCTCGGTTGTCTGTCCGAAGAATGAAGGGCTTATCTTCAAGATAATGCCGGTAACGTTTTATTGCCCATACGATGGCGAGACATTCCTGTTCGTTACTGTGATAACGCTGCTCGGTCGGTGTCAGTTTGTCACTGGCGTGACTGATGATTTGCTTTCCTTGGTCGTCTTCTTGATATAGTACCGTACCCAGGCCTATTACGCTGGCATCCGTCTGCAAGATGAAGGTTTTACTTGGGTCTGGGCGCTTTAGTGGTTTGAGTTGGGTGAAGGCCATTTTGAGGTCTCGGAAGGCGGTGTCGAGGCCTGGGGTCCATCTCCAGCGTACTTTGTTCCCGAGTAGGGTAGTGAGGGGTGATGTTAATTCGGCCATCCGAGGGACAAATTCGCGCAACCAGTTGCATAGGCCAAGGAACTGGCGAAGCTGTTTCTTGTTTCGGGGAACCGGAGCCTCGGTGATTGCCTTGATGGTTGGTGGTTGTGGGGCGTTCCCATGGGCGGAGACGAGGTGACCGAGGTAGTCTAGTTCCGTTCTTCCAAACTGGCATTTCTTCAGGTTGCAGGTTAATTGGTGTAATCGGAACCGTTCTAACACCTTACTCAGGTGGGTGAGATGTTCAGCCAGGTGTTGGAGTAGATGATCACATCGTCGAGATAGGCGAAGCAGAACTGTCCGGTGTATCCCATCAGTACCTCTTGACTCATGAGGCGTTGGAAGGTGCTGGGTGCGCCCTTGAGTCCGAAAGGCATAACCGTAAACTGTAATGTCTCTCCAGATGGTGTAGTGAAGGCTGTCAGGGGTTTTGATTCGTTGTCTAGGGGTACTTGCCAATATCCGGACCTCATGTCGAGCGTGATGAAGATCTTGGCTTCCCCCAAGTCCTTGAGGGTGTCGTGTAAGTTCACTGATGGTGGGGTGACGTCCCGGGTTGCGTTATTGAGCTGCCGGTAGTCTACGCAGAAGCGAGGGGTGTGGTCCTTTTTTCCCACGATTACGATGGGGGAGTTGTAATCGGTTTTCCCGGGTTCTATTATTCCTTGATTTTTCATCTCTTGCACCTGTTCCTCGATGATGGCACGTTTCGTAGCGGAATACCGGTAGGGTCGGACCATGATTCTTCGGTTGTCCTTTAGTTGTATTCGGTGGGTGATGCTACGTGTTCTTCTCAAGGGGCCTTGAGTTGTGAAGAGGTCGCGATATTGGTCCAGGAGTTGTAGCAGTCTGTCTTGGTAATCCGGAGGGGCGTGGTGCTGGATGTCCCCTTCCAGGATTGGGGCTGCTTGTTCGTAGCGTTTTGGGCTCCATGATAGGGCGTGACGCTCTTAGGCTCCAAAGAGGACTCGTTGGTGTTCGTAGTCTATAACGGCCTTGTTTTCGGTGAACCAAGGTTGTCCTAAGATTAGGGATTCGCGGAGCTCCTCCGAGACGAGGCAGGTGATGTTTAGGGTGAGTGATTGCATGGTCACCGTTAGTTGGACCTGACCCTGGGTTGTCAAGGTACTCCCGACCTTGGCTAGGTGGATGGGGTGGGAGAATGGGATCCGGCTCCGTTGCTCGTGGGAGGAGAGGTGCCTCGGGTGAATGAAGTTGGAGGTATCCAGTGTCGAGTAGGGCGAGGAGCGTTCCCTGGGAGGTCTCGCAGAGCACCCGCGGTAGAATCTTGCCTGTCGCTTGGCTGACGCTCAGGATCATTGGTTGTAGCCCTGGGATCTCTTGGCCGGAGGTGGGGCTGGTTTTTCCTCCAGCCTGCCGTTTCCCGCATTTCCCTGATTTTGGCGTCGCTGGTCCAGGATGGGGCAGTCTCGATGAAAGTTACGTCCCGGGCAGTAGTGACATCTGGGAGGTAGAGGCTCAGACGAGGCTGCCGGAGTCTTGGCTGGTCGTGACGTTGCTGACGGAGTAGAGGAGCTCTTGGCCAGGTCTCGTTCCACGTCGATGGCTCTGGTAATTAGCTCTTCTAGGTCTTGGGGCAGAGGTGCCCGAAGGAAGGGTCGTAATCCCGGGCGAACTAGTTCGATTAATAGTGGGATTAGGTTGTCCCCTGGGGAGGTCGGGGTCAGGCGTTGGAATAGTTGTACTTTGTGTCGAAGGAAGGTCTCCACCATTTCTGTTTGCTGTTGTCCTTTCCCGTAGAACTCGGCCTGAAGAGCTGCGAGGATGGTGGGACTAGCGAAGTGGCTGGTCAGGCGTTTCTGGAATTCCTCCCAGGTGGTTATGTATTCTCCGTGTATTTGCTACCAGTTTGCAGCGGCATCCTTGAGTTGCTGTTGGGTGCGGGGTAACCATTCGATTGGGTCGATTTGTGCCGTCCTGAATTGGCTTTCGCAACGTTGGGTGAAGTTGCTTGGGTCCTCATGTCCTCTGCCGTAGAACACCGGGAGTGTTACGGGGAGGTAAGGGTTGTGGTACCGCTGCTGATGGGTCGGGAGGGGAGGTTGGTATTGTAATGAGCTTGAGGTTGAAGCGTTGCAGCGTCGGCATGGGGGACACCTGAAGAAGAGGCCGTTCAGGTCTCGGGATTCGTTTGCCCACCCCAAGCATCTGTAGTGGTAGGTCTTACCGCAGTCCTCACAGGTTATTTCGCGGCCATTTTCACCGGTGCAGGTGAGTCCTGGACAGTACCGCGGTGTTGGAGTGGCCTCCATGCAGGTGATGCACTGGTAGGGTGACGCGTTGGGGTCTCGCGGCTCGTCGACCCACCCGAGGCATAGGTGGTGGTAAGGTTTTTGACAACCTATGCAGGTGACGTAGTGTTGTTCCCCTCCTGGGGTACATGCCGGGATGTTGCATTTCTGTCCTCTTGTCATCACCATCTTGTTGATTTTTGGTGTTGTTTGGGTGCCACCGGATTGTTTCACTTCCGAAAGTGTTGAGGGTTGCGTTGGGGTCACTTAGGTGGTGGGTCCAGGGAAGTTCAATTCCTCTTCTTTGTCGTAGGCCCCACGTTGGGCGCCAGAACTGACAGTCGCCGGTCGGGTTTCTTATCGTTCGGCGGCCCGTTGTTTACCTTTTCGTCTGGAGCTATACCGGCACGGAGTCGAAGGTCGCCTGTAGTTTCCTCATGACCTTTTGGACCTTAGTTTGAGGTACCATGTGGGCGTGGGGTAGTCGGCCCACTCGGGGGTCTCGATGGCTGGCGAAGGGGGTGGAGGTAGGGGAGAAGGAGTAAGGGCTGGGCGGTGTGGCGAGGGGTCTCAGGTGGTACCCGGTGGGACTGAGTGGGGAGATTGGGGTTGGGGGAGCACGTACGGTGGGTGAGTCGCGGGAGTATGGGGAAAGGTAGGCGGGGGGATGAGTGGGTGAGCGGGGAGGAGTGTTGTGTGGTGATCCCGGGAATCGGGTGGCCGGTGTGCCGTCTTGGTAGTTGGTTGGTCCTTGTGTGGAGTATCCCGTCCGCGAGGTGCTGGGCCCCAGCGGGGCAGGGTCGATGTTGCTGGACCGGTTTTGCGCGTTGTGCTGCCTTGTCTGCTGGGCCTTTCCGGCGCGATTCGTATATCCCATGTCGTTCCCACGATGGTTACCCGAGTACTGCCGGAGGCATTGGTGATAAGGGCGAGAAAGGGGGAGAATGCTCGGTGATAAAGGGAATGGTCGAGTGGATGGTTAGGTGGTGGTAGAGGGAGGGAGAGAGACCGGGTTGGTGGAAGAGGGGTTGGGAGAAGAGAGAGAAGGGAGGGGGGAAGAGAGAGAGAGACTGGGTCGTAGGAAGGAAGGGGGGGGAAGACCTCGGCACTCAAGATGGCGCGGTGAGGTTGGAAGGGGGGGAGACCTCGGCACTCAAGATGGCGCGGTGAGGTTGGAAGAGGGGGGGAAGACCTCGGCACTCAAGATGGCGCGGTGAGTTTGGAAGGGGGGGAAGACCTCGGCACTCAAGATGGCGCGGTGAGGTTGGAAGGGGGAAGACCTCGGCACTCAAGATAGCGCAGTGACGTTGGTAGGGGGGGAGACCTCGGCACTCAAGATGGCGCGGTGAGTTGGAAGGGGGGGAAGACCTCGGCACTCAAGATGGCGCGGTGAGGTTGGAAGAGGGGGAGGGAAGACCTCGGCACTCAAGATGGCGTGGTGAGGTTGGAAGGGGGGAACCTCGGCACTCAAGATGGCGTGGTGAGGTTGGAAGGGGGGAGACCTCGGCACTCAAGATTAAGCGGTGAGGTTGGAAGGGGGGAGACCTCGGCACTCAAGATGGCGCGGTGAGGTTGGAAGGGGGAAGACCTCGGCACTCAAGATGGCGGGGGGGGGTGAGGTTGGAAAAATGGGGGGGAAGACCTCGGCACTCAAGATGGCGCGGTGAGGCAGGGAGAGGCAAGGAGGAGGGATGACGGGGAACTTGCAGTTGACCGTTCATACTCGTATATACTTGAATAACCGTTTATTACCATTAGCGAGGTAACTACAAAGGAGCACTGACCGTGCTGGCCCGGCCTTACCACCGGTACTGATGATCTGGGTTGGGAGCCAGCCGCTTTTATTCCCCCAGACCGCCTGTCAAACTGGGGTGGAGGGGTCGTTGGCGCTGCGCGCGCATCCCTTCTCCTGCTGCCGCGTTGGACGGCAGGGGTAGTGTGTGCAAGAGCGTCCTAACTTTGAAATGTAGCGGGTCCGTGCAAGGACCGGCTATGACTGAGGTTGTTGGGGTATAACAAACCGATAAAATTCTAATCACAAATAGTAAAATGAATCCAACAAAATCAAGCACATACCTTAAAAGAGATTTATTGGCTAGTGGTTTTGATTTTAGTGATTCAGATGTACGCCGCAGCCTTCTGGAATCTAGCGGGTAGGCAAGGAAAAAAAAAAAAATATTTGAATGCTAAAATAAAGATAAAACCATTAGCATGGGCCAAAAAATATAAATCATGGACTGCTGACAACTGTAAAAAGATAATTTTCAGTGATGAAACTCATTTATTTGTGAAGCAAATGTCATTAGACAAAGTAACTTTGAACCCTTAAGACCTGAGCATGTCCAACACACTAAAAACACCTATGGAACCGATATTTTGGTGTGTTTTTTTTACAGCAAATGGCACTGTAAGCCTAGTTCTTGTTCAAGATATGATGAATTAATCCAAGTACGTAGAAATATTACAACGTAAGATTGTTCAATTCATGCAAACTTTTGACGGAACATTTCAACATGACTTGGCCCCATGTCACAATTCAAAATTTGTCAAGACTTTCATGCTGGAAAATAAAATTAATTTGCTTGATTGACCTGGAAATTTATCCGAATTAAATCCAATAGAAAATTTGTGGAATATTTTGAAGAGACGTTCAGGCAAAATGGACTGTACAACCAAAGACCGCATGATAACGAATGCTATAAAAGTGTGGTTCCACGATGATGAAGTCAAAAATATGTGCACTAAATTAGTGGAGTCAATGCCAAAACGGATTCAAGAGGTAATTTCTGCTAAAGGATGACATACTTCATACTAATACAGGTATTTATCGGTATATATAAAGGCATAGTTTTGGGAAAAATAGCTATTTTTTTACTTTGTCCTAATTAATTTGCACAGTATATTATGTGTTCATTTACAACATTACTCAAAATATTATAATCAGTATCTAAGGGGAGCTCCTCTCATATATATAGTTCTCAAGAAAATTGCGCTGACACCAAGACTATCACTTCCAGACCTTCATCGGCCATCAATCAGCCCCATCAAAGGTAGGCTTCGCAACCATAACACTTATTTTATCTAGTTCAACTCACACTCTCTCTTAGTATTAACTAACTAAGGCTGATCCTCCGGAACTTTAGTATGTTTGATATTAATATGTGATTGTGACGATAAGATCAAGAACAGTAACTACCGAAGTGTTTGAGGTACACCTCTTATCAGCAAGGTCAAGAGAAGCACCTTTAAGAAGTATTTAGATTTCACGGATAGAATTACTTGCAGCATCAATGGAGGCGAGTTTGACTACTTCGGTTATAGATGGACATTGATGTGGAGATGTCAAGATATACAACTGGATGGATTCAAGCACGGTATTTACTTGGATTGAACTAGAGGTACCTTCGAACGTCTTTGTTAACAACTGTGGTCAAGAAATAAGAAGATTGACTAAGATGGCGTCCTGAAGGCCCGTGCTAGGTGAAGCTAATCCAGCAGACTTTCCTTCTAGAGGATGTACAGCAGGAGATCTAACAGCAGCAAGATGTTGGGAAGGACATGGTTGGCTGAGGGAACCCTTTTACCAATGGCCTGGTGGTAGTTTTAATTATCTAAAAGACTATATTTCTCAAAAAACCAGAAAGGGTCATCTCCCAACAACGCAAGCATGTTTTTGAACAGTGTGGATCTTATGAAAAGGAAGTTAACCAGAAAAGGTGTTGGTACCATGGATGTAAGTGGTATTGCCGTTTCTTCTCGTGCTATGACATAATATTGAGCATGATTAGTATGGATCATAAGATTTTTCCACTATTGCTGTCACACAAAGGATCTAAGAGAAGTTAGTGAATTATCTTACGTGTAATTAAAAACTACAGAAAAGAAAATCATTAAACTCACGAGAAGAATCTTTCAGGGATAAATCATGTGAGAGGCTTAATATGTTGAAGACCTACGAAAATAAGGAGGGTTTCATTAGGCTGAAGACTAATATAGTGTTTCGTTAAGATAAATATGATTTTCGTATGCTCATAGTATTGCCCTCGAATCGCCCCGTTATAAAAATTCTTATTTTTAGAGAGCACAGGAAAAATTCTCATGCTGGAACACACATGTTGTTAAGAATACTAAAAAAATTGTATTGGATACTTAATGCAATGAAAACTGTCCAATCAGTCATTTATACCTGTGTAATATGTCGAAGGCACGTTGGGAAGAGTGTGAATGTGGAAACCACTCCTCTTCCGACAAAGTGAGTACAAGATGCAGCAGGTTTTGAAATCACAGGAATTTATCTGGCTGTAACTCTCTAACTAAAAGGTTAAGTTAAAGCATGGATCTGTGTTTTCATATGTGCTGTTTATAGAGCTGTGCATTTCGAAGTAGTTAAGTCTATTTCCATATCAGCCTTCTTGCAATTTTTGAGACTTTTGTAGCTCACCGTGCTAGATCCTCCATAGTGTAATCTGATAACGGGACTAATTTCGTTGAAGATGCAATTGACCCTGGAAAGAATGATTGGGAATGAATTTTAAGTTGCAGTATGACAAGTAAAATTGAGTGAAAATTCAACCCTCCAACTGCCGCTTGGTGGGGTGGTTGGTGGGAAAGAGTTCTACAAATGGTTTTAAAAAAAACAGTTGAGGATAGTTTTGGGGCGAGCTGCCTTGAAGTACAAAGAAATATCCTCAATTTTATGTGATGCCGAAGCGGTTATAAATTCCCTACCTGTCACTTACATGTCCGTAAACGCTGATGATCTGGTAGAATTACCTCCATCAATGTTTCTACAAGAAGTTCACATTGTGGGAGTATCTGACCTAGACACCTGAGAAAAAGTTAATCTCACCAGAACGCACAGTTAGCAGAAGCAATTGCGGGAAATGGTGAGAAGAGGATTCAGATCAGAATATTTAGGTCAACTTGTACAGCGAGTGGAATCCATGAAAGATGATCAACTTATTTCTGTTGGAGACATCGTGCTGATTGGACGTGACAAAAGCAAGCGGCTGGACTGCCATTAGGTCAAGTCTTAGAAATTCTTTTTATGCCAGATGGTGTTGTCAGAACTGTCTGACTAAAGACGGCTAATTCAGAGCTGTTGAGACCAGTTCAAAGACTTTAACAATTTAAGATGTTTTTTTCCAGAAGCCCTTCGCCTGATGCTTCACCAACCAGTGATTATGGTGGGAAAACCTGTTTCTATTGTTGCAGAAAGGGAATAACTTAACACTCGGTAAGGACATACAGTAAGAGCACCAAAAAAGTTAGATCTTTGAACATTGTGACAGTTTGGTAGTTGCCTTCTTTAACTCAGGTGGGAGGATGTTGAGTAGTGAACACATCCTATTTGCTTTGTTTATCCTTGATAATGATTGTTAAGTTGCTGAATATTCTCTATGGTGACAAAGTTGGGGCATGTTGTTGCTGGTTATGAAATGTTAGATATAGGATCTGTGCTCGCGTCGGTTTAACAGTAAACAAGGAAAAATGTGTTAAGTTATACTTTGTAAATACAGTGGTTGTGTAACAGGACGCAAATAATAGTGGAACCTTCGAATATCGGTATTAACTGTATTGTGTTCCTAACACATAGTATGTTGAAGGTTCAATATTACCTATAATGAAATAAGGTAGCTTAAACTTGATTATATTTGTTCAAATGACAAACTTTGTGTAGGCCTATAGCCTGATTTTGGTTGGAAGAACAGTAGAAAAAATTCAAACCTATTTCTTTTCAACCAACATTGATAACATTTTATTCAAAGTCACTATCGGCAAAATGAATGGAACATATTCGAGCAAAATTTGTATCAATTGTGTCTTTCCTTTTACATTTGATCTCCCATGAATGTATAATTTCTGGATCCTTAAAAACCCTTGCAGTTTCGTTGATTATTTACACATAGTGCAACATCAAAGCTAGGCGTTTTGTATGTCTGTTTAAAAACACGTGTAGTTAAAGTTTAAGAACTTACGCAGATAAATGATCAAAAACCCTAAAAGTCTGATTGTTCAACAATGACTTGTAGATTTACGTGCCAAATGTACGTAAATAAATTAACAAAAAGCCTTTAAGTCTGATTGTTCAGCAATGACTTATCTTATATATTATATTATATAAAAGATAAACTATTATAAAATAATAAACAGCTTGATAAGAACAATACAACTACATTAAGTTTGCATTCATAGATATATTCAGTACTACTAGTTACTACTTGAAGAGCATTCCTCTCCTTTTGATTATTGTTTGTTTGAATTGTCCTGGTTTTTGTACTAATTGATGAGTTGTGAACTAATGTGGTCTGATTGCCACGCGATTTGAAGCCTTTTTATAATGTTTATAAAAAATGAGGTTTATTTATCTCACTCTTTATATCACTCGCCCCTCGTTGGGCCACGCTTTTATAATATTATGTAATAAATACACATAGATAAAGTTGACATTCTTTTAATTCAAAATCCCTGTTTATTCAAGAGAAAACAGAACAGGTCGTTGACAAACTTCGTACGCGGCTGATATCACGATCGTAGGGATCGCGGACAGGAGCTACAGTACTACTACATCAAGGACTGGACTCCTAGTGAGGTGCTATTGCCCCATCTTTCTCATATATCACTTGCTCATGGAAGCTTCCAGAAGCTTTTGTATAGTAAAATAAAATATAATATAAAATAGAACAACATATGGATGGAAGTAGAATGTTCGAGAACAGGACGCTGGCTCAAATAACCGTTTAGAAATGCATATTGTTCCTTTTAGGAAAGGAAGTAAATTTATTTTCCTTATAAAGACCTTAAATTGTTCTTTTGACTCTAGTGGTCCTACGTCATGCACTCTGACGTCATTGACAATGGCTCTTGTGCCCTCTTAGAAGAAGAAGTGCCTTAGCGCCATGTAATATACTATATAATTTAAATAAAATAAGATACGTTTATAAAGTTAGGACGATATTATTGTCAATGCTCTCACATATTCTTTAGGGGCAGGTCAGTAACATTACATACTATTGAATCATTAACTAGAACATCCCTGCTGTATTTTATATTAGCATATTAAAACAGATACTTGAGTGGTAAACATAATAAAGTAACCTAACTATACACGAAAAAATCATTACCAGGCAAACACCAATAAATAAATAATCATAAAGATAGATTAAAGGATCGCCCAACAAACTACTATGTAGGCCTACTCACCGTGTGAGTGACCACTCATGGCTGCTGCTCCATCATATCCTTAACCAACTAGGTAGTCGCAATCAATACCATAACGCTTAAGGCGTGTCTTAATCAAATATGCAAGTCGTTGTCCTGTTAAATCACGAGCAGGTGTAAATTCAAGAAACACTTCACCCACTTTGTTTACCTCTAAGTCCATATAGTGCACACACAACGATAATCGTTCTGTTTTAGCATGTGGTTTTATCAGCCAACACAGTATAACATTTAGAATTGTTTATTTTTTGCACAATGTGTGATACTTTTTGTAGTATGATGGAAAAGATGTCTCGGAAGATACGGAAAATATTTGTCAAGGAAGAGTAAAGAATTGTATGAAATTATATAACATTGAACCACATTAAAATCGTTAAAATTTTAACTTTATGTTCAAATGATAACTACACATTGAATATCATATGTTATCAATATGTACTCGTAGGTACTCAGATCCGGTTAATATTTTAATTAATCTATATCATTCTTAGCTTGTCATAGAACTTTAAAAATATAGTTATAAACATCTACATAGCCAATATATTATTTTACAAGTTATAAGTAGCAACTAGTATTTTCTTGGTAAATAGATTTACCACACGTTATAGTAAATATTTAAATTCACTGATCTTTTAAATAATTAACTTGGTATTCAAACTTTCTTAGTTTTTTAGTTACACATTTTCTTTCGTGGTGTAGCCTTATTTAAAGTACTGACATCGTAAATACTTTGTTAAGTGAACCCTGTGATCATTAAGTGGCTCTTGATCAAGAACATGTTCCAATGTGTCATTCCAAATATTTGCAAGGACTTTTATAAAAAGATACATACCCGCCTCGGCAGCGCGTGGTCTAAGGCGCAACTCATAGTAGGCTAGTCTTCCTATGACAGGGAGATTGAAGTTCGAATCTCAGTCGGATGTACTGAGGGTGGTTTTTCCAATATGCTTTTCCACTCTTTCTCCACACGAATGCAGGTACGCTTCCTTTTTCACATAGCCTTCCTTATCTATAAGCCCCCTAGCGTAATTAGTACATAAGCGTATAACCCAAACGAGTAGTAAGATACGGTGCTGAAAAAATAAAATAAAAAACAATACCGGGTCTTTCCTTAATCTACCCATAGCTTTAGTTACACGGAAAGAGGTCTCTTCAGGTTTACAAAGGTGTACGACGTCGTCCGATGCTATTTTCAAGCCACCCATATTTTTATGATTCAATAGCATGGAGTTTGATGATACAATAAATTTACTTTGAACAGAGTCCAAACATTTGTCACAATGGTTTTTGGTAACTTTTTTGTTATAAAACCAGCTATATATGCCACAATTGTAAGAAGAAAGCTTCAACAGAATTCGTTGCCCGAGAATGCAAGTGATCTATCTCCAAAAGTCTCAAATTTGAAATATTTGGTGTTACCGTCTATTTAGAATGTACATGGTTCACCTACGGTGAAGTTGAGACTACTATATAATGAATTAAGAGGATACAAACTCGAGTTGTCATCTAGTAACATTGGTTGTGTACACTTGGTCGAAATTCAATGCTCTTTTATACAAGTAGAAAATTGGACAAACAATTACATTCTCAAGTGACGAGATCACAACTGACAAGGCCATTTGAATGAACAATGCTGTCCTGGACCAGGGTTGAAACAACCCGGGTTATTTTAAAAGAAAGTTGGGTTATATTGTCTTTTTATTGGGCTTTTTGTGGTTTGATTAAAGATACTATGCATGTTATCTGATTTAACCAATCATTTAAATATAGTAATTATTCGGAATCCAGTGAAACATATTTTAATTTTAATAGAGTAAGGAAAGGAGTAATAAGAGACATAAAAAGGAAAACAATAATGCAACAATACTCTATTAGCTGTATACTGTATAAGGGTTTTTAAGTGAGTTCTTTTTAATAAGACCCGGGTGGGTTTTTTTGGGGGCTGGGTAAACGTATAACAACCCTGTCCTGGGTGTGTGAAGGACTGTTATCATTTAATTTATTATTGCAACAGTTGATTTAGAAAACAAAAGGATCGTCATTAGAACGAATTTCAGCTGGTCAATGGAAAAATGCAAGATACTGGTTTGATCTAACACCAAACAATTGCCTGTCATTGGAGAATATATTTAGTGGTGAATTATTAGTCATTTGTACCTGTATAAAGAAAGTGGCAAATTCTTCACATATATTTTGGAACATCTGTAAGCACAACACCCTAGTAGCTTCATTGTACTTTTCCCACTGGCAGCCGAGCTCTGCCCAATGTCACGTGGTTCGGTCTCATACCGTGTCGGCTTCAGTGAGGATGACGTCACTAACTCTCTACCCAACTATATAAGCTCGATGGCTTCAAATGTTCTCGGAGAGGAGAAAAGTGTGTTAAACATGGATGAATCCTAATCTTGGTTGCAAGAAAACAAGGGTGTAAGCGAGGTAAATGTTGTGAACATGAAGGAATACATAACCTATTTTATGATGCATTCAGTCCTAGCCACTTACATAGTTGTTTAAACTTAGTAACATTTAGGCTTTTGGTTAAAATTTCAGCAATTTGAAATTCACTTTGGACATTTTCAATCTTCACAACTTTATCACACACTCCCTTGAATAATTATGCTTCACATCCATATGTTTTAATCCTTTGTGTTCTCACTTCTCAAGACACTTGATGGCAGGCTGGTTGTCCTCATGTATGGTGGGCACTTTGGGGTTGATTCCTAGCTACAGTATTAGTCTGCGTAGCCACAGGACATCAGTACAAGCATTGGCCAGTGAAATGAATTCTGCCTTACAGGTACTCAAGGCAATAGAGGGCTGCTTTCTAGTTGTCCAAGATACAGTTGAACCAAAAAATTTCAGAAGAAATCTAGATATTGAATTACGACTGGGATTGTTGGCCCAATCTGAATCAGCATATGCAATTAGGGTTGTCCCTTCTTCTTTATGAAAGTGCAGAGCTAGGTGTGTGAAGTTCCTTGTAAATAGCAAAGAATGCCCTTCAGTGATTCCCAGTGAGTAATAGTTGCACAGCTTTGAAACCTGTTGAAATAATTGACAGAAAAAATCAGTTCAGGTCTGGTGCATACCATTAAGTGCATCAAACTGCCTATGAGCTCTCTTGATGCTGAAGACCCAGCGACAGGAGGTAGCTTTCCTACCAGGGGGTAGTGAAGTCAGTTTCCAGGTGTCATTTTCTTGAGGGAATTAATTTCCTCTTCTAGAGCTAGAATCCAGTTCCTCTCATCAGGTCTACCTTTGACATCATCAAAATCTTCAAGAAAATTGCCAAGAAAGCTTTCTGCATTCATGGCAAATGTTACATAATCGTGCAAAAGCTTAATTTCCCACGTGGGCATGAGCTACGATGGAGTTAATCTTTATCTGATAGTGGAGGCGTTTCTTTGTCCAACTATTTATGACTGGCTTCGCCTGAAGGTAGATTCCTTCTGACGGAATACTGTTTCGCAAAATAGTGGTGCTCTCACTGCTGGAGATGTCATATTTTCTCCACTACAAGTGGCATTTTCATCAAAGAACATGTCACATGCCAAAACAATCTTTATTGTGGTAGCCATTGGTGCAAAAGACGACTATGATGCACTCTCAGTACGATTGTTCAGATTTCCTTTATGTAGCTAATTAGGGATGCGCACATAAACAATACAGCCAAACATACACAATTTTGACAAGTTTGGACACTGACTATACCAGACATCGTCAGGCGATTTACAATCCAAGGCTACTTACTGTTGGGTTTCTATTAACAATATATACTGCTGTAATCACAGCTTCTGACCAGAGATCTTTTGAAACATTTATGCCTAGTGGCATACACTACACACGCTCCATTAGTGTTCTATTCTTGCTTTCACTTGAGAGGTGTATATCTGTCAAAGTGTCCTCTCATCTCTGAAGATCAGTATTCACCACCTCGATCACACCTGAAGTGGCGTATTTTTTCATTAAAACGAACAATTTCTAGAACTTCATAGTTCTTAAAACACTCTAATACCTCTGACTTTTCTCTGATAATGTAAACATAGGTAAAGTGACTATAATCGTCAATTAGGGTAAGTATGTATCTCTTACCGTCATATGATGTAGAACTGATCAGACACATGGCATCACGGTGGACAAGTGGACAAGCTGCAAGGGGCGCTTTGCCCTTGAGCGAGTTTTTACATGAAGCAATTTAATCATTTTACCTTGGATACAATGCTCACATGGAGATTCCTGAGTTGTAAGTTTTTGTTTAAACACACCATTCATGCCATTAACCATTCCACAAAGATACTTCAAACTGGTATTGCCAATATGCGCCAGTCGTTTTTGGCCATAGATTTGTACAATCTACCTCAGCAACATTGGCACAGGTATTTTGAACAGAAAATGTCACTAAATACATTTTGGCAGACTCGGATGCAACTGCTACAAGTTTATCATGCTTGAAAATTTTTGCTACACTTTCTTCATAAATTACCTTGCATCCATTTGAATTCAGTTGTCTGACTGATAAGAGGTTGTGTTGTAGACCAGGGACGATAAGAATACTTCCCAGCTTGATCACATTGATTTTTCCATCCATCTCAAAAGACGCACAGAGATCACCAACTTCTGTCGCTTTTAAATTTACACCTAATTTTGCGAGCTTGATATTCGCAGAACTTGAGAGATTATGAATATTAGTTAGAAGATGACAATAATTAGCACAGATCATGTGTTCTGAAGATCCTGAGTTTCTGTTCCTTATCTAATAAACTATTTTTTTACAAAGTTCAATGTCAATTTTTCGGCTGGAGTCTCAAGAGCAGTAACAACTACATTGAATTTGTTCGGCATGGTAATTAAAAGATGGCAAACAATATCTAATTCCTCTACTGTAGCACCCGTTTTTGACTGTAATTCACGAATCAATTTATCAAATCGATTAAAATGTATCTCCAGAGTTTCACTTGATGGCTTGAACTTTATCAATAAGAGACTTTTACGTTAAAGTAACTGGTTAGCTATGCCTTTTCTTGTATAGGTATTCATGAGAGAAAGACATATCTCAAATGCAGATACTTTATCCTCGGCACATTCAAGAACGTTATCTGAAAGTTAATGGACTAATTGAGGCTTGAATTTTCAATCTTTTTTTTTCCACTCTGCCAGTTCTTTTGTCTTCTTATTCATGATTTCTGAACTATCAGCTTCAATGAAAATTACTTTCGTTTGGTAATCACTTTGAACTACTTCCAGCAATTTGAGTCCATAAATCAGGGTTTACATTCTAAACTTCGAGTTATCAAAGTTTGAACCATCAAGTAATGGAACACGATACTTTTCTTCATCTGTCATGGCGGCTAACAAGGCTTCTTCTAGGATAAATCTTCTAGAGGTCGACGTTAATGTTGATTCTCGAAGCACACAGACAATAATAAATGTTCATTCATTTTAAAAGACACTGGGCCTATAATCTGAAAACGTGCCACCGTAGATTTATGGAATGTTTATTCTACGAACATCAAACATTACCGGATTGAAAGTACAGTGGAGCGTCGTTAATCCGGACCGATCGGGACCGGGACCCATCCGGATTACTGAATTGTCCGGATTTTCAAATGTGCTTTCAATAACTGTATACATACGTAATGTATTGACTAGAGGATACATGACGCTCGGGAGTCTACTGTATTGCAAAATAGAGGCTGAAGGGTTCGAAAAATACAGCACACAAAATATTTTAATAAAGTATATTGAATAAGAACATGTACATTATGTAATTTAGATTAGTAACTATACAATACTTTTTAAATACTTTTTATAAAAGAACAACAAGAATCTACAGTAATTAATGGAAACTTACTGGGTAAAAAAGTCCTTAATTGTTTTTTGTACAAGACTTGACGTACGTTTCTTTGCAGCCATGTCTCTCAGTCTTTTAAGAAGTACGAGTTGTATCGCCGTCCCCTCAGGTTGTCTCTCTAATCAGTTCATAGCTGTCTGGAATGCTTCATAGGCGTCTTGAGTGTGAAGGACTGGCAGCTTCTTCAGCATCTATTTCTTCATCGTCGTCACTCTCTCCTACATTGCTTCCATTATCATTGTCCTCAATTACCTGATGAACTATTTCATCATTCAAATGCTGATAACCAGGGTCATTGCCATCACTTTCAAACCACTCCCTTGCGTCAAGTTCACAAGGCAACTATACGATGAAGGTTTCACCACTGCTGTAAAGTTTGTAAATGATAGCACAGAACTGAGCCAAGCACGTGACCAAGGAGAGGTGACTGGCTAAGTCGTTGAACTCTCAAGAACACCTTCCTTTACCTTCCCTACCTGCTCTCACCGTCGATCCAGATTTGCGACGCTCCGGATTTTCGACGCTCTACTGTACTTTATTAACTAAAAATTAATATGAACTAAAAAACTAAATACATATCAGGCAAGAACACATACTATCAACAGAACTACCAACATATGCATGAAAACTGTACCAAAATCATAATGAATAAATGTTAAATTGCTATATCAACAATATTTTCTAGAAGCTAAATTTATAAGTAATTGTTCTAATGCTTATTCTCATTTACTGTGGTTGTTGGGGACGAGTTAACTTATTTTGTTTTATTTTTGAATGGTTCTAGCATTATTTGTGTAGGTGAATTTGACCACTGGCTTTGGACAGTGGGGATTATCCCTATAAAGTTATTATTAACAGCTGGGATATAATATATATTGTTTTGCATTTTCTGCGCAGGAACTAAGTTTAGGAGGATCTGTCTGCCCAGTATTATCATCACTTCTCAGCCTTAGTATGTCAAAGTATGGACTGTTTTAACTCTTTTGTATTAAGCATAGTTCAGGTATTACTAATTGGGGCCATGTGACTCAGGTACCTCAAAGAATAAACACTATGATCAGGGTGTGCCAGCTGTAAATGGCCTTTCTGCAAGATAGGGGATGATCTTCAAATTTAAAGTGCATTGCTGGCACAGAATATTTTATTCTATTAGAGTCTCTTTTGGGTATTATTGCGTAACCTTGATATTAGTTTGGATTTCTTAGAGCTTTATTGTTGTTTCTAAATCTTATAATGCTCGACTATAGTAATAAATCAATTTGTTTATGAATATTGTCACTTCTTTCATCACATTCAATGGACGCTAGCTACTAGTTCTCTGCTCTGTTAAATGTACGAAAATTAACCAAGGGTTTGGAACTATACGTACATTTTCTATTTAAACAATATATTAAATAAAATAATTTAAATTTATACTGGCTCTATTTGTACCTCTGTTTTCTTCTCCAATTCCAGTGTTCCTTCACAACATTATGTTCATGTTGTATAATTGACATTAAAGGATGTTGTGGTGGTGTGAAATTGTCCCTTCAGGAACTACCAGAAAACACATGCCGTGGTCTTTCTTGATCATGATGTTGACTAAGGGTGACCACGTGTAAATATTATTTAAATCAACCATTAATATGGGATTAGGCTGGCTTATTTGAAGCAATTCCGTTACCAAATTAACCGAATTCTAGATGTAAATTCAACTTATATATAAAATTGAAAGTTGGATGGCAGACGTATGTTGTTTTAAATACTTTAATGTTAAAAGTGTATAATCTTTGTCCAATACAAAATAAACACTAGACAATGTGTTAGCCTATAATTTATAATAGACCTATATTATTATATTTTAGTGTAAATAGCAGTGATAATATCATTGCACAAAGTTGTCCTATGTAATGTAATACAAAGTAGCAAGGTCCTGTTAATGTAAAATGAAAGATGTAATTTTACTATTTATCGTTTGGCCCATACTATACAACATTTTACAATCAGCAATAACAAAACGATAAACTAGTCATTAGTTTGTCAAAAATTCAACATACAAAAATGATATTTCGAAGTGTGCCATAATGACTAATACTTGTCCTTTAGGAACTATGAAGGTTAAATGTTAATGTATTCTGATTTTAACTTACTTTATAAATATAGCCAAAAAGTATTGAAAGTGATTTGTTTCCTGAAATAGTTCCTGGCTTTAATCATATTTGAGAAGGAATCGAGATAAATAATAGATAATTTATCTGCTATATTATTTCTTCTTCCTATTTGAACCAACTTGTTTTGTTTTATCTGTACTACATTCCTACAAAGGAAAATGTCAAATGTTATGTTTTATTAATGATTTTATACCGACTTGAATATTATACATTACAAAAACATAATGTGATTCTTTTTACTTATTTCTTAATATCAAGATTAAGGTATTTAAATAAAGTTTAAACATGTTTGGAACATCAATAAGCTATGATTAGAAACATGTTTCAGCAATCTCCTTTATTCAGGTGTTAAGGATTCTGTCACTACCAGTGCCATGTATGTCAACAAATGGTGAGTTTATATAAGTTAATAATCCAATTCCATTTAGATGTATTACTATAATTATTTATTCTGTCAAGTAGCTAAAATGGGTGTAGGGAGAATTAAATTAGGGGGAGGGCTGGGTGGTAGTTCTAAATTGTAATGACGATAAAACTTACTATTATAAAACTACAAAATGAAAACATTGTTGTTACTCCGCCCAACCTGTGGGCCTACTTATTGGCATGGCTTAGCAGGATGGGTAGGCAGCGGCAAATAATTGTGGGGGTTATTTTGATATTGTTTATTGAAAGAGATTAATTGCTATACTAGTATAAATGTGATGTAGGTTTTAGAATAGGTTGAAGGAGTATAGTGAAAGTTCTTCATTCTATCAATGTCCCTACTCAGCAGTTCCACACTCTGACCTATCTTCAGTATTCTAATTATAACTGGTATCAAACACACGGGCGCCCAGCATTGCATGATTTTTATATAACTCTGATGGTTATATACCTCAATATGGTTTGGGGCCTCTTCCTCCGAACTGAATAGGGACTTAAGCTGTAGGATATTATGCTCACAAGGTACTGTAGCTCAATAGCTGAGTATATAAAGCACTTTGAAGTATCCTTAACAACTAGTGTCCTTCTCTACCCCGTTCCCCCATTTTAGAAAAGGTCTAAAGCACACTGTCATATACAATCAGGGGTGTTTACCCCCCGAGTTACTGTTTGTATCAATATTCTATGATATGCTAACTCTCAAAACAATTTCTATTATAAAACATGATCTAGTAAGCATGCGTAACTGCTGATTTAAAACAATTATTCACGCAATACTTTTTAAGCAATCTTTAACTCTGGATAGATTTTCTTGTGAAGCTGTATACTAGTAATTTGAACGATAGCTCTGACAATGTTTGACGACATGAAATGACAATACACCTTTAGCTGCCATCACTTTTTGTTTTTCAGGTGTATTTTAATTTTAAAAAATGAGATAACTTTGAGAGATGAAATTGATTATCGAAGATTCCTTTTATGCTTATCAGATTTCATATGATGTTTTAAATCTGCACAACCCCATGAGATACAGATACAACGCAGTTATACATTTTACATTCAGCAGCAAAAATATTGTTAGTAACCCTGAAGCAAGAATATTTCCTTTGTAGCTCTTATTATAAGAATTTACACTGTCCTTTTGGCATTGTAATTACTATTAAAACCAATAACAACATAAGTAATTAACTGTTAACATTACTTCACTACTTAACATTTACATTGCTAACTGTTGAAGTCTGGCGCCTTTTAAAGGGCCAGTTCTTGCTTCTGTCGATAGATGGCAGGACATTCTTCATATAATTTTGAGATTTAAAATGATTCATTGTTCAATTTTCACCACTGGAGGTTTATGGTTAACTTTTGAGAGAAAAATGTGTTTATACATGCTGCTATTAAAAATCGGGGAAAAAGGCAATTTTCTAAAAAAAAAATGGACAAATTTTTGTATCCCCAAAACGGGACATATGGTCGCCCTATTAAGGAGCAATTGAGATTTAAAGGAGTAAAAATGCAGAATAATTTTGAAGGAAATAAGCTGTTCTGGAAGTTGTTAAAGATAACAAAACAAAAGGAGGAATTCAGAATGAACGCGGGGGAGGGGGGTGATCTGGGATGAAAACAGTATAAGAGAGCGATGGAGTGAGTATTTTGACCAAATGTATAGTGAAAATATAGAGAGTAGCAGAAAATAGAATAAATTATATAATATTATGAGTGGAAATATTAACGAGGCTGAGTTGTTAAAAGCTATAAAAGTGTTAAAGAATGCTAAAGTTGTGGGCATAGATGAGATCACAAGTGAAATGATTAAATGTGGGAGCATTATACTACTTGTCAAATTGTGTTGTGAGATGTTCAAAGTCTGTGCTGGGATTTTTAATGTTTCTAATGAATGGAAGAATGGTGTCATTGTTCCTTTGTACAAATACAAAGACAGTAAGAGTGAATGTAAGGATTATATGGCAGTTTGTTGAGTATTTATTTCAGGCAAAGTGTTTGGCAGTTTTATTTGACAAGATGCTTGAAAAAACTGCAGGTTTGGGGTGTGCAATGGGGTTCCATGCCAGGTAAAGGTTGCATGGACAAGATATTTGCATTGCAACAAGTGAATGAGAAATATAGGGCAGTAAGAAATAAAGTTTATTGTGCATTCGTTGATCTGGAGAAAGCATATAATCAGGTGAATAGGGGTATGTTATGATATGTTCTGTGATAATATAATAAGGATACATAATTAGTAAATGCAATTATGGCAGTGTATGATGGAAGTAAAGGGTGTGCTAGGGTGGATGGAGCTTTGAGCGAATGGTTTGACATTGAACAGGGTGTTAGACAAAGTTGTATTATTTCTTCATGGTTGTTTAATGAATTCATAGGAGTGTTTGAGGGATGCTTGTGAGGATGCCGTTGGTGTACAAATGGATAATGTGAATGTGAGAGCACAGCTATATGCAATTGATGCCGTATTAATGGTTGAGAATGAAAGTGACTTAAAAAATACATTAAATCATTTGAATGTGGCAACAAGCAGAATGGATCTTCGTTTAAATGAAAAACTGTTAAAACAAGCTAATTATTGTGTGTATCTGGGCAGAATGTTCTGTAAAAATAGAATTATTATTATTATTATTATTAGCACCGCGTCTTACTACCCGTTCGGGTTATACGCAGTAAAAATAGAAGTATGAATTGTTAAACTGACAGATGGGTTAGAGAATCTCAGAAAGTAGTTGGATATATGCAGACAATTTCAAAGAATGAAGTAGTATCGAAAGAGGCAAAGATGGCATTATATAAAAGTGTGTTAGTATCAACGTTTTATGCATGTGAACTGTGGGTTTGTCTAGAGAAACACAAGAGCAAGGTGAATGCAGTTGGAATGAGATATTTAAGAAATGTAAATGGGAAAAATTGTGTGGATGGGTGCTGAAGGAGTACGGTTTAAAAGGGACTCTTAATAGGTCATTGTGAAAGAAGCATCTTACGTTGGTTTGGGCGTGTTGAGAGGATGAGTATTTATCTAGTGACAAAGCAAATATATAAGGTCGATTGTGTGGATCAAAAGGAAGGGGTAGGCCATGTAAGATGTGGCTAAATTTTGTAGATGAATATGTGAAGAAGAGAAAGATTGGGAAGTTTAAGAAAAAAAAGAGCATTTATGACTGTGTATGGATGTTGTTGAAGCGAAGGGAGTTTGGAAATATAGGGTAGTTTGAAGAAATTAATTGAGGATGGATCAAGTATAGAGTTTTTTTTTATTTTTAGCTTTATGCACAGTTTCTTGTTATTCCGTAAGGGAACAAAATGCTTATGTTTTTATGCATCTATGTTTAAACTTTAGTGTTCTCTCTCTATGTATAGCATATTACAATATAAAATATTATTTGACTTTAATATAATAATTATAATATAAACTAATAATTTAAACTGCTTTGGTGGTTCAATGGTCTAAATCGTCACTATGGCGATAGCCTAGACTGCCATTGACAGGGATATCATGGTTTGAATATTGCTAAGTTGACCCTCCTCCTTATCCCATTATAATTATTAACATACACCAATCTCCTAACGTGGGTTTGAAGGGTAGTAGGGGTCCCACTCGAGTTATAAGACAACCATGTTATAACTTATGACTCTATTATTTTCTAAAATAATGATTGTGCAATAGATTTAAAAACTATTCTAATATTTCAATACCGAGTATGATAAACATGGCAACCTCAAATACAAGTTGGTTAGAGGGAAAGTTATTGAAGAGACAAAGTTTAATACACATTGTACTTAAGCTACATATTGTATGTAGAAACAATATTTTTGAAAATTCTTTTATTTTCACCTAATAGAAATGCTATAACTCACCAAAAAAATTTCAACAAATGTATTTAATTAAAATCCCGATACATTTTGGTTGGGTTTTTATGGAAGAATCTTTTTTTTTAATATTGTTATTTTAGTGAAACAAATTGCATAACCCATACCTTTCAGAAAGAAAAACCTGTGGTGTATTTTAATCTACAGTATACGGATCATTCTCAAATTGAGTGACATTTCATGTCTCCTGCCCATATAAATATTTTGTTATTTTTAAACAACACTTTTTTGGTAGTAGAAAGTGTATAAAACTTGAAAGAAACATTTAAATATAGTAATATTAAAAACAAATTAGACCAAATAATTATTAAAAGTCCTTTTCATCACCTCTCTGTCATCACCTCTGAATTTCGAAGTTTGGAGTTCTATACAAAAATAAAGAAAAAGAATAAAATATATATAACCATGGTAAAATAGTCCCAAAATACTGTTATTTTCGTTCGAAGAATCCATTATAGTAAATTATTCATGAATTTCAACATTTTAATTGATGTTTGTCTCCAAGTAAAACACTGTATAAACACGATATTTTGAATTTGGCAGTAAAACCTTAAAGAATGCTTCCAGAATGCTTTTGAGGATCCGATAAGTGAATGTTATTTGTTGTTTGTGCATTTCCAAATGAATGTATTACATAAACCAATTAGTATTGACAAACAGGAAAATTCTATCTGTGAAGTATTAGTAGTTTTAGAGAAGGTTTTGAAAAGCCTTAGTTAAAGGAACAATGAGAATTTTATTTCTTTTATTGTTAAAGAACTGTTAAATAGGTGTGATGACAGTCAATCAGTGAAGAGGTTTCAGATAGCTGTATCTACATTTTATGATGATGTTGAATATTTTAACTTCTTGGTTTGATGGACTGCCTAGATTTTCCACATATTCATGAATGTTGTTTAACGAGCCACCAAATTGGTCAGCATTTGAAAACACTGTAATTGTTGAGAGATAAAGATATTGATGATGTAAATAACAGTTCATTATTTGATGAAATAGTTTATATTAAGGCATTTGTACACAATAAAATTGAAACTAACAGGGAACAATGGGATTAACTAGGTAATGGCTCATTAAATTTTTGTCTTTTTAATGCTTGCCATACTGATGGGCAGTTAAATGAATACCATACCATAGCCAGATATTTCTTTTCAATCCCACCACACAATGCCAACATAGGAGTTTTCAGTCTCATGTCTTCACAGTGGACAGATGAGAAAAATAGGTTTAATACCAGGAAAATTCAGTGTTTTAATTTCAGGAAGTTTAATTGCAGTAACTTTTATTGCTATTTACTTGAGAAAGCTGACACATAAAGCAATAGGGAATTCAGATAAATATGACTAGAATAAGAATAATCTACTTAATTGTTATGACATACTGACTAGGCCAGGGGTTGGCAACCTTATTTGGGCCAAGAGCCACATATTTGCATTTTACAAATTTGTGACACTCAATGAGCTACTCATACATTTTACTTAAATGATTAATAAGTCTTATTAAAACATGCATTTGTTATCGAATACATCACATTTATTTAAGCTTAATCCTACACAAACAGCTTTCATTAGAATCTTTATACTAGGAACATAATTGATTCTTTTTTTGGCTCTAGCTTGAAACCTTTTCTATATCCTAGTTGTTCTGTTGAAAGCTTGTTCTTGCCTCGTTTGTTCTTTTGTTCATTACACATATTAACCATTTGGTTACTGGAAGCGTACTGATTTTGGTTATAGTCACTGGTTAATAAAGAACAAGGTTTGATGCCAAGTTATTCAAGGTTTATTAATTGGTGACTGAAATCTTTGTTAAACATAACAAGCTTACAGGTTGATGTTACTGTTACAAAAATGATCCACAAGCAACTACCTCTGATAGAAGTGTTTTGCTAGAGGTGCGAGGCGGCACGGTCATATTCGACTGACTTGAACTGAATTACCGAACTGAGTGTTCACAAAAAAGTAAGTTTCTGTAGAACTAAGCTGCCACTCACAAGACCACGTGACCTGCCCTTTAGCACCACACTTGGCAGGCTCAGAGCTCAACAGCGAGGGTGACAGTAGAGTGACGTCATACTCTACAAGCTTTGGATTTTTATGACACAACCAAACAAATTAATGTGAAATCCGTTCCTCCATTTTGTTAAACAACTGAATGATATCTGGTGCACAGTTAATAATTTTTAGTTTTAGGTAAGATTCAAGATTCTAGTTGTGAAGGCTGCTCCTTAGTTTACTTTTGATCAAGTTCATATTGGAGAATGTTTGCTCACAATAATATCTTGAACCGAAGATGATCAAACTTCCCAGTGCATATATTTTTAACAGGCAATCTGACTCTGGCAGATTGTCTGGAGCTCAAAATCAACCTAGTTTACAATGCCAACAAATGAAAAAAAATGAAGATTATCTATTTCCGATTCCAATGGATTTATTAAAAATGAAAGAGTAACTTTATAACTTCTTAACACCTCAAATAGTTTTTTGAATGATTCACTCATTTGTTTGACTGAATCTGTGAAAAATTCATAATCAATGGCACAATTTGTGTCCTCTTGATGTTTCTTCAATTGTGTGAAGGGAATGAGGTTTTCCCATTGCAAATTCATATGGGATAAAGGAAATAACTTTTTCTAAAAGAGAAAATGCTATGTTTCCTTGCCCTTGTAGCTTCACATTGAGTTTGTTTAGGTGTGGTGTCATATCTACCATAAAATAAAATAACTTAAGCCAAGTTACACGGATGAAAATCAATTAAGCACCTCACCTCTTGAAAGATTTAAATCTATATTCTCATTTTATAAACATCTTTCTACCATCTCAGTTTGTCTTCACCACGGGTTTGACCTTTCAAAGATATCAACTCTGCCTGAGGGCCTGTAGAAGTAATGTATCTGTCCATAAAACACAGTTGTGCTGTTTCATTTTTATCACAAGACTCGTCCAGTGCTATGGAAAAAAATGTTGGCCTAAAGTAAGGTCTTTTGTTTGCTGGGAAGTAACATTTTCAGCAATCTTTATTAGTCGATCCCACACAGTTTTAGCAGACAAAGGTGTATCTTTGATTTACCGTATGATTTCTTCTTTATTTTTTAAATCACGAAAAAGTTCTTCAGACAACTTCATAATGCATTCTTTCAAATATTCACTGTCTCAAGCGTTTTCCCGGCTGTACTATTTCGCACTCTGATACAAAACTCACTGAGGTAACAACGTTTGATGAATTCATCCAGTTCTTGAACATTGATGTTGATTGTTGCATTTGGCACTGAAGTTCCTGCACTGCTTTTGCTCTCGCATCATCTTGTGGATAGGTATCAACAAATTCTTTGTGCTTCGTAGTAAAATGTCTTTCAATGTTAAACATTTTATTAATTGACATTTTCTCTTTGCAAAGGCGTGATAGTGATAAAGTATGAATGATATATCAGTCCAACCGACAGTCAAATAGGTAAAGGTGGAATTGCTATGGGGTTGAAAGGGTTGTGCTCCTCAGTGTTTCTACACTTTTAAAATAATTTTATTTGAGGTATTTCAAGTGCACTTTCATAACTGATTGATTATATTAGCAAATGGTTTATAAACTGGCAGGATCTTGATGGGAGAGAATGACCAAGGAAGAATAAGCAAACTCTTAGAATATATTACACACTATCTTTGTAGCCCTTTTTCCACAATGCTTAGGAAACACGATAGAAATAAAACTGGCAGTCCTCCTAAACTGTTTAAAGTATGGCACTAATCAATGATAATGAGGTACTTCATTTGAGAGGGTTTGTGCTGATAAGGCCTTCAAATTGACCATAATTATATTATCTGATGACAATGCAATAGAATAAACAACATACACTCTGGAATTTTTGAACATTGGTGGACATGTGTGTATGATGAGTATGATGATTGAATATGGTTTAGTACAACTGCTAGTTTTTATGTTTACACTAATAGGTTTTTTAAAAAGGATAAAATAAAAAATTTACAATCAAATACATCTTACCATCACTTTTATAATAATCTTTGAAATTATAGAGAAATTAACACCACTTGTATTATTTCATAGAGAAATCAACACCACTTGTATTATTTTCTAAAGAACTCCAAATGGTCACCAAGAATCTAAAAAGTTGATTTTCATCCTCACAAATATAATAACATTTTTAGGCTAAATTAAACCTCCATTATGCACTTGCATTAAGATAATACTATGTGTGTTAATGAATTCATAGGATTTTTTTATGTTTAGACTTGAGATCTGGAATTCCCATGTTTTTTACACTTTAGGGCTCATTTAACCATTTACACATTTTATCCTACCATTTATAGTACTAGCTGCTGTTATAATACACCTATTATTTCTTCACCAAACAGGGTCCAATAACCCATTAGGAATAAGTAAAGACATTGACAAAATCACCAATTTTTTAATTAGTGCATAAAATATAAATTAATTAAAAAGTTTAGCAAATGAAATGTATGACAAAATAAATCATCTTCAAATGCATTACACTAAATGTTTATTTTCTTATTATTTAAACACAACTTCTACATATATTTGATTACACCTTAAAAATTCCTGAAACCCAACCACTTAAACAGAATTAAAATTAATGTGACACTTGTGATTAGCGAGTTTTGCAAATATTTTTCAATTCTTGGACGAGAAGGTTGTTATAAAAGTATGACTTTTAAACAATGGATGGGTACTCTGAGCATGTTTAATCAGAAGCATTCCAGGGATTTTTCTCAAATGTTAAATCTCATTTTCAATGTAGAACCCAAACAGATATCAAAGCAACCAAATCCAAGTCTCTTCTTGGTCTGCAAAATTAAATTGTGACACAATACAGCCTAAACTTGTAGTTGATAAGGAAGGTAGATACATATTTAGTTATTCTTCCAGACCTGCAATATCAGCAACAATTCATTTTTTCTGTTCAGCAGTTTATTTCCCTGTGGTCAATTTGATAAATCTACTTTAAAACTGTGCCGTCAAGATCCCTCCCCAACCTTTTCGTCTGGATGGTCGCGGCGCAAATGGGTGAGGACTCCAGAGGCACCGTGGCATTCGAGAAACCGCTTGCTTGTGGGCAAGGTGTGCCCAGATTAAGGAAGCAGACTAGTTACAATATCGATCAATCACTCTGTATAGACAATGAACCATGATTTAAGATGCAGTGACTTTGTTTCAATCAGTGGGTATTAAGGCTGAGCTTTTACTAAACAACAAATCCACAGTTAAAGAGTGAGCTCTGAGAGTGAGTTTCAACTTTTAGTAATGAATATTTTCTTAAAGATTTTGCATCAAAGAATTCAGATTATATAAAGATATCTACTATGTCTATTTAATTAATTGAGTTAATCCTGGTATGTAAAACAGGAGTAGTTAAATGTGTTATTTTTCATGATTGGTTCCAAACGTCACATTTAGTACATACTTACAAAGGCAACAATAGAGAGAGCCCATTAACTTTATAAACTTTCCTTGTCTCACTGGGTGCCTGGTGTTTGCATGCAGCTTTGGCTAAGATATAACAAATTAGCCTTTTACTATAAAATTTCTCAGCTTAACTCTATAAAGTTAGATGGAGTAGAGCCGAGAAAAGTACATAATGTAAAATATATTGGAAGAGTGGTTGAGGCAAAGGATGGGAGTAGAGAGGACAACATGGGGAATTGTTCAATAAGTGTGTCAAATACCTGCTATGGAGAAGAGAAGTCCTCTTGAAGTGTAGGAAGTGCTTTTAGGGAGTACTTTATACCCATTGTCACATTTGCAGCAGAAACATGGAGAATGAATGTAAGAGAGACCAGGAAAGTGAAGGCAATGGGAATGAAGTTTGTGAGGGTATGTTAGATAAAAGGAGCAGAAACAGGGAGTACATGAGAGAGTATAGAAAGTAAGACAAGACAGATGGCATGGGGATATAATGAGTATAGAAAAGGAGGGTACGCCAAAGAAAATTATGGAGATGAATTATGTCAGAAAAAGACTGCACGGGAAGCCAAGAAAGCAAAGGGAGGAGCAGATAACAGAAAGTGTGCAAGTGAGATGAGAAGAATGGGAGAGATTAAAAAAAGAGGAAGAGTGGTGAAAGGATAGAAGAAGATTGAGGCATTTTAATAAACTGACCCAACCAAAGTCTGGAAACCGTTTATGATAATGGTGATGATAATTTGAGCTTAATTAATTGTAATAGTAGAGAATTCATAAATAATTTAATGTCTTTGTTTGGAAACAATGGTTACGTTAATAAATATCTACAAGATACCAATCACAATGGCCTATTTAGCTTTGTGAATATCCTAACTAAATGAATTAGTTTTTGAATCCCGTAGTAAACTAATTGTGCCCTTCTAGCTCTGAGAATCTAAACGTACAAGACAGCTTAAATAGTGAAATGTCCTAGTTTCCAATGGAGTAGTAAAACAGTCACTTGGCAAAACACCCACAAGAGTATAACAAGCATATTACTTTAATAAATGCCACAAAACTTATCTGGTAGAGTACATTTAGTGATAACACCCGAAGAGGGTGGGAACACACAGGATAGATTGCTTTGCGATCACATTTAATAACCCTATGCCTTGCAAGATTAACAACCTCTAGTGACAAATAGACTCACACAATTGCCAAGGCCTCGAAAATCAACTACCATAATACAAAGTTATGTCTTCCCTAAGTCCCCCAAACATAATGGGGGCTAATAAGCTCCATCAAGAATCAGCCTGTGGGCAGGAGAAACCAAATCCTAATTTTAGTAAAAAAAAAAACCCCAGAAATAAAACAACTGTATGTCACACAATAGGTCCAGGGGCTAAGGGGCAATGGCCGCAAGCATTTTGTTGTGCTTCATTGTTTGGCCCTTGTTTGCTTCATGTCTTTTCTCCACACTTAGGCCACGCCAACCGCCCTCTCTACTGCCTGTGCCACTCCACTCTTTACCCAACACCAATGATAACACTCCTCCCTATACAATTGGCCTGCGCGGAAGCTACTTTCTCTCCCATTCTTACGCGCTTCCCTTCTCCCCCAACAGACAGGGCCAGGCAACAGTGGAGGGTATGACTTCTCGTGCAGAATCCAGTGGCTACCAAGCCCTGGTGAGCCACATCACAAAAGAGCAAACTCATTAAAGAGTCACAATTTTCAAAGATCATAAAGAGCATTCCATCAGTCCCTACTTCCTCACGTCCCCCATGACACACTTTTCCGGGACCTACACCTGTCCCCCCGCAATGTATATTGCTGGGACTTCCTCCTGTCCCACCGCAACTAAGTTGCTAGGACCGCCTCCTGTCACCAGGTCTCCTCCCGCCGAACTTTTCCCCTTTCCACCCACTTATCTGCTTCGCCTGACCCTGTCCCTTTCCTGGCAAACTCACAGGATGGGTTACACCCACCGCTCCGCCTAGGCCCACCAGGAGAAGACCTTGAAGTAGAAGTCGGCTACAAAGGAACACTCCACCCTAAGGCCAACCTTCTACTGTCCGAACATCAACGTCAGGCCCTAAGTTCTCTCGTCTTCCCCAACCATCTGACCTCCACCTACTCCCATTTCTCTCTTGAGCCCCGAGGGCTACCTTCTACACCCCCCCCCCCCAGCCAGCCAATGTTTTCTCACCCATCTCCCTTCTCTACCTCCACCCACAAGACCCGCCAGACCTGTGTCTAACCACCAATGTCACCAGGAGACTGGGCCTATATGTTAGAGGCAGAGACTCAATCAAGCTCTACTGTCTTGCTACCCATGCAAGAGCACATTAGTAATAACATGAAAAACATTTGTAAACAGACATATACAAGTTTGTATTAATCACCTTGAACAACTTGTAAAAATAACCTTAAATGCTTTGGAAATAACTACATTTCATTACATATTAAAATGCACAGTAGCATTGGTTAGGAATCCCTCTATTAGATCATAGTTTATTTTTGTTTACATTTAATTAGGTTATCTTTATCAAACAATATCAATTGGTTTTAGAGTAATTTAGTTGAGAGATTATTTAATGTTAACAGTTTCATTATATTTTATTGCTACACAAGGTTTCATATAAAGTTTTTTATGCGAATTTCTACAAGTTTAAAGATTTACATTTATTGAAAATTACAGGGCTCATACTCCATATTTAGGTTTATTTTAGGGACTTTAGGTTACATTCAGATTAGAAAAAGGGACCAAAATAGGTACCTCAAAAAATTATGTAAACAACAAAAACTTCACTCAAAAGAGTGTTTTTTCATTTAAAAAACCTACCCCAGTTAAGATAAAAATAAATTTTTTTTAACACTTCTCGCTGAAGATTAACTCTTAACTTCAATTTATGGCTTTTATTATAACTTTTAACTCAACTTCTAAGTTCATCGATTAGTTTAACCATATTAAACAACAAAAATTAAGGTTTTTTATTCGACCCTGGTTGGGATATGGCTAACTTTTATTTATAGTCAAAATACAGAAATACATAGAGTACTTTACACCTATACTAGTTATATCTATTTAATATGTACAGTCAACTCTCAATTCTACGACCCCGAGAATAGCATCCCTCTCGAAGTAACAACCCTTTTTTAGGGAACCGTGAAAAATGTGGGAAAAAAGGTTGAGAAGTTTAAGGAAATCGGCAGTAAAATGTGTTTGTTGCATTTATTTAGGTTGCTGCGTTGCAATTATCTTTGTGAGCGCTGTATTACTAGTAACTGGGGTGGGTCAGGTATAAAAATAGACACCACCTCATCAATGCCAGCCAATAGCACTTGACTCTGTCCACCCCCTCCCACAAGCAAGAAATGTTTCACCGCGCGTGACTGCCGCTATATCACGCGCCAGGCTTGCTTTTCCATTGTTATTTCGATTCTCGATTTGGTTACTATTTTGATTTGATTTTGTGAACAATTTTTGACGACCCATGCTATTGTTTAAAATTGTTATTTTGATTTGGATATGTTTTTGGTTGGATTTTGTGAACGATTTTTGATGACCCACGCTATTTGTCAAAAAAATGCAATTTTTTCGTATGAAGGTCAAGGTGGAACAAAATCTGTTAAAATTCCAATAACGACCCCTTCGAAATAACGACCCTTTTCCAGGGAACCGTGAAAGGTCATAGAATCGAGAGTTGACTGTATCTTAAATATTACATATCACTTTTAACTTTGGTTAACAGTTAATTAATTGGTCCTTTTACTAGTTTACTTTTCTGGCAAGCCATTCAAAAAATGAAGTTATTAAAGGAGATTTTTTTTCCAATGTCTTGGCTTGTATGCATGTTTCCTTATTGGCCTTGTTTTCTTTGAGTTTTAAATCTTTTATATCCTTGTAATAGTCCACACGCTATCTGCAGTTCTTCAAAGCTTTTTCTTTTCAACATAACATCTATTGTACAATGATGATTACTCAAGGAGTTTGTCAGCTGCACTTTTTGGGCTTCTTTTCTTTTCATGGCAAAATTTTCCTTCATATCATCAAGCTTATTAAGCCTTAATTCACTTTCTATTCTTTAGGCTTATTATTTTGCCCTTTCTCTTTCTCTCTCATCTACTTACACACAGAACAATCTTAGTCCATCAATGAGTTACTTGGGATGGAAAAGACACAAGTGGCCAAGAAGCTCTACAGAAAAGAAGAAAGGTATAGCTGCCACAAGAAATAAAAGAAATGCCAACCACAGAAATACTCCAGGTAAAAATGAAAGAGAAACTTAGGGATAAAGGACCCACTAAAAATTATACAAATTTACATACATTATATAAAAAAAAAATTCATATTCTCTTTTAAAGACCAAGTATGAGGTCTGAAATTACTATTAAAGTTGCACAGAAATTATGTCTAAAAATAAATTTCAGAATGCAGGTAGAACAAAAGAAATTTAATTTAGTATACATAGTAATGCTAGTGCTATAAAATTAATGCGGTTAGTAATAAATAGTACAACGCCAACTCAGATTTTAAATAGGTGCTAAGAAAATTTTTAAAAAATATTAGAAATATGAAAAATGGGTTGTTCCAGAACATTGATGATCTTTAGAATACTTTTACCCTGTATAAAAAAAATATAACATAATAAACAATCTTGTGATTTCGATGAAAAAAGTACATAGAGAAGGTGTTCATTTGGATTTCCTCAACTACTGTGCAAATTTTTGACATTATTTTAAAATTTAGAAGCCATACTATTGTAAAGAAACATAATATCATTACAATAAATAACACAAAATTAAGATTTAGGGCCTCTGCCAAATCGATAAAACAAAACTGAACTCAAGGTGTTTTTAAGATTTTACTCTGTAACAAGTTTTCTTATGAATAGTTATTATTACCAATAGAAATAGGACTAACCTTTAGTGTAAGAAGCTCAAAGTATAACACCTAATTTACCACAGCAGGGAGGCTGAATTAAGACAAGCGACACCATTTGTCTTCAGAAAAGATGTAGATACCATAAATGGATAATTAGCTGGATTAGGTTGGTACCCAGACTTGAGTCAGTGCACTCTACTTTATCCATGTGAAAAATTTTGATGTAGGGGTGTGCGAAGCTTCAAAAATTTTGAAGCCGAATCGAAACTTCGTTTGCTACTCTAGTGATTATATTACACTAATATTGTAAATCAAATAACAGCGAACTAAAATTACCATAAGAAATATTTTTATTGTTTTAGAACAAGTTTGCTTATTATCTTAGTGGAACTGGGAGAATTTCCTTAACACTTTGGATTTAAAGAAGGCCATAACATTAAACCTGTAACCACCTTACTCACAAATACCTATAGGTATCAAGTGAAGACGAATTTATTCCTCTTTAAAGTGTAAATTAAAATAGTGATACACTTTGGAAGTGTTTCTTGAAAATTGAAAATATTTTTTTAGTATTTTAAAATTCACACATTAGCCATTTCAGTTGTATACTACATGAATTGGTATTTTCAATTCAAACTCCTGCTAATACGTAGGCTTGCGACAGAGTTGAGAGATAGTTGAGTGTATGTGTGAGGAATATGACATTACTTAATTTTTTTATAAAAACTTAAATATTTAATTCAACTAGGAAAATAATTAAATAAAATCTACAAAAAATTGGTTATTTTATGGATATAGTAAATAATTAATTTATGAGTAGAAATATTATCATCACGGAAGGGTTATTTTCGAGATTTACTATAGACACATGCACTTTCAAAATCTGAACCATATTTATTTTTAGTAATTAACAGGGCAAGATTTAAATGGATCAATAAATTAAAAAGCTATC